>CATIWJ010015525.1:0-51910 GCA_949640765.1 Croton laevigatus | reverse complement strand
GGTGGCTAAAGACCTTTTGTCGCCCGACTTTAACTTTTCCAGCTCAATAATGCGACCAGGAATATTCCAACTCGCAAATCTGGATTTGAGCTCGTAATCTGTTATCACTTCCAATATGGCTTTAAGAGCGCCTATTTCTTTATCTATGGCCTCATTCTGCAAAAAATTAAAAAAAAAAAGATTACATATTCAGGAAAATTGTTTCTTTGCAATATGTGCAAAGAAAAAAGTGAGGAGACGCACCTTCAACAAATTAAATAAAACATTAGACTTGCCTGAATATGCAGAAACTGTTTGTCGTTCGTACAGCTCCAGGCATTCTTCGTCATGTTCACCTTGTACTTAAGTAGTACGGATTTCAAAGGGAAAATATGTGTCAGCTCAAATGCACAACTAAATCTCGCTGCCTCTATATATTGCTGCTTATGAAGAAGCATCTCAATCAACCCTGTAAAAATGATGCCAATACATAAAAAACGCCACAATTACAGCCTGCCTTCATACCCTTTGTAAATGGCGAAAATAAGAGTGCAGTGCAGGAGATACCAAAACCCTGAATAATTTGAATGAATTTGAGATAAATGTGGCATGAAAAGGAATACATAAGGCTATAGAAACATGGATATCAATACCATAAATTATAAGAGAAAATGCTCTTCCAGTGAAAGACCAACCAACCAAATAAAGTAGAATTAGAAAATGAGGACTTTATCGCATTGCATAACGGACATTAGAAACAAAAGAAGAAGAAGAAGACAAGGATGTGAAATTGTTGAGACTTACCGGGTATCATATCTGCTAAACCCAGAATTCGACAAATTTCAGGAACTTGTTTGAGATTAGCAACAGCCCCAACAAGCAGTAAGATCTCATCTGATTGAAAATAAGAAACTAATCCATATATAGCCACAAATAGCAGAAAGGCCAAAACATCCATTTTATTCTGAGTGTCAAGTGCTGCACTAGTTTTCCAGGAAATTGCTAGCTTTCTAGATTCTTGTTTCACCTGGGGACTTATTTTTGGTGAGACTTTCATCAGTTGTTCCAACATTAGAACCTTATTCCTGTCAATGTTTGTATCAGGTCTGATGCCTGCGTTGTTATGCTGAGAACATAACTCTTGAATCCTATCCAAAACAAACTTTGCAGGATTTGATGACAACTTAAGGACATGTAAAACTTCTTGATAATTCAAATCATGCATCCCCATGTCTTCCTGTAAAGCCAATGGATAACTTGGTTCATCTGTAGTCCCACCAGACTGAAAGTTTCCAGATGGAGAGCATATTGGATTGCTGGTATGCAAATTTTCTATTCCCTCAATTTTTATGTGCGAAGGAACAACATTTCTCCCTAGAGAAGGTGAAATATCAAACTATTACTATATGTAGAACTCTACAAATAAATATATTGAGGAAAAATGAACTTACTAGGTAAATTCTCTCCAATTTCAAGAGCCTGTCGTAGTTCAAGTGCTTGTCTATGTTCAGAGACAATAGCAAGAAGACTTTGAAGTTCATCAAGACTGAAAGCATACGCCAACTTAAAAGCAGCCACAAGGTGCAGAAAACCCAACACCTCTACAGAATTCTCCTTTGATGCTCCCATTCTGCCCTTCCACTCACGAGCAAGGTTAATAGCCTCTTCTCTAAATTCCTGATCAATCTGTGGAGATATTTTCAACAATTGTTCTAACAAAGTTATGCAACTTCTCCTAATGACATTCGAGTCCTCCATGCCCAACTTGTCCAAAGCAGATGGGTAAAACCCTTGCAGAGCATCTAATACCAACTTGCCCGGGTTTGGTGACTTTTCAACAGCATTGAAGACTTCTCCATGAACTAAGTCATGAATTCTAAAATGTTCATTTAAGAGCAACTGCAAAATTTGTCCATTGCTTGAGATGCAACGTTTAAAGCCTGCAGATAACAAGCAATGGTTATTCATCAAATTCTCAGGTTTCACAACCATTTCTTGTGACTGAACATTTTCATTTAAGTGTTTCTCCTTCAATTCCACTTGCTTCCAGCGTTCTTCAACTGATTGTTTCATTGAATCAAATTGTTATTTTGCTAGCTCAAACTCCTTGACAAGTTCTTCGAACTGCGTCACTGTCATTTCAAGTTTTTTCGAGCTCTCTTCTAATGTTCTTCCGACTGAACCAACATGTTTCTCCTTCTCATCAAGATCTTCGCCTGATTCAGAAGTTGATTTTTGCACTAAATCCAACTTTGCCTATTCTAATTCAAGCTTCGAAGATTGTCTCACAGCAACAAGATTCAACCTTTTGATTGAAGCTCTTCAGAGGACTCTATAAGTGATTGTTGGACTATATTCTGTTGCTCCTCACTGCACTCTGTGATTGATAATTAGACTGATTTGATTTGCTCATTCTTCAATTTAAGTTCTTCATCTTAATGGATATTCTAATACCATTATGGGTGGTGAAGAAGCAGAGGAAATGAGAAACAGAGCAAGATATCTTGGAGAGATAGCCAGACAAGCTATTGGAAGGTTTTTCAAGGCTTCCACACGCCGGCCGTTCAAGTGCACTTCACCTTCCGTTAAATACTAGACGGAAGGTGCATCGGCATATTTTTAGGATAGTTTAGGGGGTTTTGAAGCATATGAGTTCATCGAGGGGGTAAAACTCAAAATCATATATACTTTAAGGGCGAAAATATATTATTGACCCAACTTCAGGGTTTGAATACGTTCTTCTTCTTCTTCTTCCTCCAAAGCAACGCGCGAGAAAGAACACAACTCAGTAACTCAACTACTGGCAAGAACATGGCGATTGTAGAAGAAGCAAAACTGGAAGTATTTCTCCAATGGCTCCAGGTCGAATTATCAGTAATTTTTTTAATAAATAAAATATTATTTGTTCTTTTCTATTTACATTTCTTATTTTGTGTCTGTGTTTTTTAATTCAGGCTAATAAAGTTGAGCTACGAGGTTGCAGTATCAAATTCTGCGGCCCAAATAAAGGGTTTGGTTTATTTTCTACTGAGGATGTCTCTGGTGGTATAAATTGTTCATCTTTCTTTCGTTTTCTGGTTATTAGTATGCTCCATTGTGTAAAAATGAAAGCTTGGAAAAATTTTCAGGGGTTCTGCTAGTTGTTCCACTAGATTTAGCAATAACTCCCATGAGAGTTCTGCAAGATCCTCTTATTGGACCTGAGTGTAGAGCAATGTATGAAGAAGGAGAAGTGGATGATAGGTTTTTAATGATTTTATTTCTAATGTTACAGAGACTACGAAAGAATTCTTCTTGGAAACCGTATGTATATTGAATTTCCTTAATTTTTATGGGAATTTTGTTAGATTTATTAGTGGGTGTGAATTTATATTTGGTTAAATATTATAGTTATATTTTTGTCAAAAAAAAAAAAATATTATAGGTATATTGACATCCTTCCTACCACTTTTGGAAACCCACTTTGGTTTACTGATGATGAGCTGCTGGAGCTGAAGGGTACAACTTTATACCGGGCAACCCAATTGCAGGTGAATCATTATTCTTGGCTTGTACTGCAATGCTGGATTGTATATAGCTCCTATGTAGTTTGACTGCTAAATTTATTAGAATTTTGAATGAAAAGTCTCCATTTTCTGTGCATTTTGTACTGCTCACACTTATTTGATTTCATGATGGAATTGGATAGATTTGGCTATCTTCTGGCTTTTACATTATTTTTGAAATGGTCTGTTTCTGTTTACATTGAACTTATTAGGATTCATGGCATTAATGGCAATCGTGCATTGTATTTAATTGATTGGCATTTTTGAACTTTAACTGCACAGCATATGTGACCTATGGAGATTTATGTTACAGAGGAAAAATTTGCAGTCTTTATATGATGACAAAGTAAAGGGTCTTATGAAGAAACTTCTAACATTGGATGGGGATTTAGAAGGGTGAGTATCAAGTTGGTAGTTGCTCTTTGAAATTGATATCTTTGCTTGGAGTCGTCAATTATTTTGTTGTATTTCTCTCTTCAATTCATTTCTTTCCTTATTGAATTACTTGTGATATTACATAGAATTGGTTAAGAATTATAGCATCTTCTAAGTACAAACTGAAGCTTATTGTTATTTGTTTTATTGTCAGTGAGGTCTGTTTTGAAGATTTTCTCTGGTGAGTATGTCCTAGTTTGCTGCTTTGTTCTACTTTTGCATTGATTTTCTTGATTTATGTAAAATTTGATGCTTTTACTTTTGTCCATCACTATTGCATCTTTGCATCATGGTAGGGCAAATTCTCTATTTTGGAGTCGGGCTTTGAACATTCCCCTTCCACGTTCTTATGTATTTCCTCAAGCTCAAGAAGATCAAGCCAGCTGCTGTTCGTCCAACAACAATCCTGAACCCTCCAATAAGGATAATTCTTGTGAAGACTTACTTAATGAGAAGGATGAAAAAGGTCAGATTTTCTCTTTTACTTTCTATGTCAAATTTTCTGCCTTTTTCTTCCAATTGAAGGATATGTAGTCATATTAATCAAACTAAGATCCATCATTTTTGTTTTTGTCAAATAAGGAAACAACGTTCATGGAGTTGACAGGCAAGGAGATACTCTCTGGGTAGAGGGTCTTGTTCCTGGCATTGATTTTTGCAACCATGGTATGCAGTTTTAATCTGACTAGATTAACTCATTTTCTCTTCTCCATTTTGAAATTTGTTTGCAATTGTTCAAAAGTAGGTATTTCATCATTATGAATGTTGATGAATGAACAAATAAAGTTACTTTCTCTGTTGTCTTTGTTATTGTTAAATAATTCTGTGGATTGGAAGGTTTCATATATTTATTGAATTTTCTGCTAATACAGCTCCAATTTCGAAGGCAATGGCAACATGGGAGGTTGACGGAACAGGCTTGATAACTGGAATTCCTGTATCCATGTACCTTCTTTCTGGTATACTTTCAAATCTCTACAGATCTGTTTGTGGGCAGGGACTCATTAGATACTGGTTTTTGTTGAAGTCTTACAACTGTAATTCGATAGTTTCTGATTATGCTTGTTTCTGTCATGACATTTTGTTTAACCCAACTATGAAGCTCAACCAACTGCCTTCCAAATCGACAAAGAAATTTCCATTAGCTATGGTAACAAAGGAAACGAGGTACCTGGGTGTCTTATTGCTGATTCAAGAATCTTTCTTTGTGCTTTGTTTAAATATAAAAACTTTTGTCATTTTTTTTCCCCTTTCAATGCAGGAGTTACTCTACCTGTATGGATTTGTCATTGAAAAGAATCCAGATGACTTTCTTATGGTAACTAGTATTCATAGTTCGCAATTGCATGAATGTAATAGCTTGTGCAATTTTATTCCCGCCTCTTATCATCAACCTTGCATTCATAATATATGCAGGTTCATTATCCAATAGAGGCGATTCAGAATGTTCCTTTCCCAGACTCCAAAATGCAGCTTTTGGAAGCACAGGTGCGCTATGTTTGTTAACGATAATTTTCGAAATTGATTTTCCTCAACAAACCAAGAGAAAGGGTTTTACAGAGATATACTTGGTTTGTTTGCAGAAAAGTGAATTGCGGTGTCTTTTGCCAAGAAGCTTGCTTGGTCGTGGATTTTTCTCGACAAACATCCTAAACAATGACAAGGATAATTGCAAAAATGATCCAGTTTGCAATTTCAGTTGGAGTGGTCAGCGAAAAACACCCTCTTATGTAAATAAGCTTGTGTTTCCTGAGGAGTTTTTAACTTCATTGAGGACCATAGCCATGCGGGAAGATGAGCTATATAAGGTTTCTTCAATGCTTGAAGAGGTGCATTTTTTTTTTTTTTCACTTCCTGTAAACTGAACCATTTCTTGATCTTTAGTACTCAACTTACACACAATTAAAACTTTGGATTCTGTTGAAAAGCTTGTAGGGTCTGAAGGGGAGAGACAACCGACGGATGCAGAAGTTAGAACAGCAGTATGGGAGGCCTGTGGGGATTCTGGAGCTTTACAGTTGCTTGTAGATCTTCTTCAAGCCAAGTAACCACTCGAAAAACTTTCTAATTAAGTACCAAAAACACAATGCATGAAACTTTAAGATAAATTTTCCTATAGTGTTTAATTTTGTGCATGCAAGGATGGTTGATCTTGAAGAGAATTCTGGAACAGAAGACTCTGATTCTGAACTGCTAAAAAAGAACCAACTTGTTGAAAACCCAGAAATCCATGGAAGGTGTGAGAGTAAAATTTAATATTGCATTCTTCCATTTGTAACATCTTGTTCCCTCTTGCCATTTTTTTCTACAAAATCTTATAAATTACTCTTTTCTGTTGGATTCTATGTTATTTTATTACAGCAGTTCTGAGGCAAGTGGCCTCAATGAAGTAAAGTTGATGAGCAGAAATAAATGGTCAAGCATAGTATACAGACAAGGACAAAAAGTCCTAACCAGATTATTTCTCAAGGAAGGAGAACATGCCTTAGAATTATCTTTGAGGGAAGGAAATTGAATGAACAGAATCATTACATTACGTGGGTGTTTGTCATGGCTTTAAAGCAGCTTTTAAGCACACTTTTTTACTTGAAAGGTAGTCATTTACTTGTTCTTAAGCATTTTTTAGCTTAAAAGCTATCATTTAACTGTTTTCTGAGATTCTTTTGCTTTTAAGCTGTTTTTACAGAAAGCAGCAAAATGCTGCTATTTTATTAGTGCTTTTTTAAAAAGCCAAAAGGAGAAAAACACTATCAATGTCAAACATCCCCTTCCAATTTCATATTTAGGTTTTAATTTACAGATTTCCTTTCATTCATTCGTCTGGTTAAGCTCAAAAGTACACAACTTGTCTTCTTTATAAGGACCCACCATTTTCAGTTTCTTCCAAATGAGCTACATTCCTCAGCAACCATCCAAGAACATAGGCTGCCCCAGCTGCCATGGCTCCATTCCCAAGAGTAACAGCCACAGAAAGACCATAACTCTGACTAGCCATCTTAGCTTTAGCCAGTCCAAGTAAAGCCAGAGCTAAAGCAGCTAAAACACAAGCACCCGTAAATTTCACAGAATCACTGTCAGTGAATGGAATAAGCACAATGAAAGAAAGAAGAGGTAAACTTCCAAACACCAAGAAAGCTAAGAATGTGACACCACAATTCTTCCATGGCTTCTTCTCTGCGTCTTCATCATGAGGTGATGTCATCAATCCTTTTTCATTTGCCATTTTCTCATCTACTAGAATTTGTTTATACTTTGCAAATATTTCCACCACCTTGGATCAAAACAAATTATTATTAACTAGCTCATTTAAATTGAACAATAGATGAGAATTTATTATACATACTGTGGTTGCATCTCTGACGTCCGTTCCAAGTGATTGATATTTCTTTATTAAGGCAGAGTCCAATTGATGATGGAAGTTATTGTTAGTTACTTCTTTTTCTGTAAAAGCTCTTTGTTTAGCTGCCAGGTCTTTCTCTGTACTGCTTGAAACAAAATCTCCCCCTCCCATTGATATCCCATCTGCTACTAAGTTTGCAAATCCAAGAACCAACACATCCACTGCATGCATGCTCGCAAATATTAATATATTCTATTTCATATAATTTTCAAGATTGGAAAAATTACAATTACGTCCCTATTTGGCATGATATTACTATTTCATCCTTGTATTTTAAAGGAATCCCTCAGTTTTGTTTTTTAAACTAATTAGTTCTTTCATTGAATTTTTAGAATATTATTAGAATATACTGTTAGATTGTTGATGAAAAGACTATTTCATCCGGTCATTTTACATGACATTGTATTTCATCCCTTTTTTTAAATGACAGATGGATGAAATAATGTAATGAATACAGAGACTAAATTGTCAATTTATTTTTTTTCCAAAATGAATGGATGAAGCATTTATAACATACAAATTCTATGGGTGAAATTGTAATTTTCATCAAAATTAGACTGAAATTGCTCATTAATATAAAACACAATAGGTATTAAGTGGGTTTACCAGAGGAGCTTTGAGTTGCAGATATGGAAGAAATGAGAGAAAAACAAGTAACAATGGCGTCAAGACCTGCATAAACCATGCTTTTCACATATTCTTCTCCTTTCCATGTCTTTCTTCCTCTTCCTCCTCCTCCTCCTGCTTCTTCTTCTTCACTTATAAGTAAATTTGTCTTGTTTTCTTCTTCTGTTATTATCTCGTGAGCCATTATTGCTATCGCAATGCAGATTTCAGAAAGGAAAAATAATTTAATTTTCACTTTTTATTTCTGGTCTTTTAACAGAGTGTAATTACATTTTTCTCAAGGCTCTTACGTGTCATCTTGCATGCCATTTTTTTAACACGTAAGGTCAACAAGTGACACCCTAGTCAAAATCATACTCGGTAACATAAGCACGTGGTTTTTTTCCCGTCCGGTCGTCGTTTTGTATTATGATAAGGTTTTTTTGTACCGACATTGTCCACAAGTTATATAAGAAGGCTCGTCTCATCTCAATGCTGCGTCGTTTTTGTTGGATTTTCCAATTTTTAATTCAATCTTAAAAAATTTTTTTGTATAGAAAATTACCATTTCCTACTTATTTTATTTAACCACATAAACAATAAACTAAACACCAGACTAAAAAAAAAATAAAATTACAAGAGGAAAAAACCATAAACCATAAATGAAATTACACTAATGCCTTATTCTCTTCTTGATTTTGATTTCCCAATTCAACAACTACATTCTCTTCTTCATCAAAGGAGGAAGTTGGTTTTATAGTAATTCTCCTACTGGTTTCAGGCTTCTTATTATTTTCAGGCAACATCTTCAATGTAATCCCCATAGCCATTAATAAAAGTCCGGTACCATGCTGTTCAGTTAATGGCTTAGTAAATATAATATATGATAATAACAATGTCACCGCCTTCCTCGCCGTCGTCACCTGTGAAAAGCCATAAATAAATTTGAGAAAGTCAAATTTCACTTAAAGAAACATTGAATGCTTGATATTAATGAATAACACTGACTGGAGCGTACCATTGCTGTAGTTGCTGCCCCAAAAATGGCTATCAGAGAAAGGACAGAAACTTGGCCAATAAATGTTGCCATTGCTTCAAATATTAAAACTCCATATACGTATGGATGCTGTTTCAAAAACCAGAATCATAATTATGATCACAAATTGGTTTGGTTTGATTTAAAGTGTTTGTTTGGATTAATGAAAAATGAAACAAAATCGGTTCGTTTCATAATATGAAATTTTATCTGTTTCTTAGTATTTAGTTTTTTTTTTCCCCTCATAATTAGAAGGTATTTGGCATTGCTTATATGCACTTTTTAACTTAAAATCCAATCATTCACATTTGTCTAATTTTTTTTTTTTTCGTATATATAAGCTGCAAAATGTTGTTTTTTATGTACTTTTAATAAGTCAAAAGAAAAAAAAAAGGCACTAACAATACCAAAAAAAACCACTTAATGACTTCTAATCATCTACTTAATTATTGGATTTTGAGCAAAATTAAGCAACAAGTAATGTCAAACACCCACTAATTAGTATCAAATGGCTTCAAATAATCTCCTAAATTCTTGCATTTTGAGCAAAATTAAGCAACAAAAGGTGTAAATAGTTAATAAAAATGACAGAATTGATGAAATCTTGAGTGGGGCTTGATTTGTTTACGAAAACATAAGGCATTATTTAAAAGTATATGGAAATGTGTAACTTTCATAATCTAAACCAGCTTAAACTCTTTAATTACTTTGATTAATTAGGATGGATTCAGGAGAAAGGAAAAGAAAAAGGAAACAACAAAAATGGAAAAATTATCAAATATGGATGATACTTAGTTGGCAATTCTTCAATGAATGAATGAATGACTTACCTGAGAACATGAATTCCAAGCTTTAAACAACTCTCCTGTCAAAATCATGGGTGGGATCAAGAAAGGCAAACCCACTACACTTGAACAAAATAGCATTTCCATCTGTACAAAAAATAAGCATAATCATCAGAAATTTGTAAAAATAAAATACAGAGAACATGAACAATTCAATGGTGAATCTATACTTAACCTGAGTAGTTTCAGGATTCATTGTAAAAATAGCTTCTTGTAAATTTCCAAGAAAAGAATCCATGATTAAAGCACCAGAAATCATGATAACACCAATAATGCTAAAATTAGGAGAAGTTTTTGCATCTGCTAAAGTGAAAAGAATCAACCCCACGACCAAAAGAAAAGCTGATACATATTCATGAAGTGGGTATTTCCTTCTTAATCCTGGAATAAATGCTCCCATCACCATCACTGGCAAAACCTACCATCACCAATTTAATTTCAGTTTACAATGATGGAGACATAATTTTCAATTTTGATTTTGAACTTTTGTTTACCTTGGTGGATTTAAACATGATTTGAGCTGGGTAATTAAGAAAAGCTAAAGACCCTTTTGTGAGTCCATGAGAACCCATAAGAACTGCTGACATTTTCAGATATGTCTTCCATGGATTCACCATTTGCTTTGTTCTAAAGCCTTGCAGGTAAATCAGAATTGCGTATACAAATATTTGAATGAATGTGAAGTACCAACCATAGCTGGAATAATCAGAAAGAAAAATACTTATCAAATTTCATTAAAACAAACAAACAAAAACTTCAAAATATGAGTTCATATGTAGGGTTTTTTAACCGAACTCACCTGAATTGGAGCCTGTTGTAGACATATTCCTGAAATTTTCAACAATTAATCAATAAATTTCATGAAATTTGACTGTGATCAACACGTTTGAAGAAAATTTTCTGAAATTTTCTCAGAAACCAAACAGAAAGTAGTGAAAAAACGAAAACAGAGGAAATAAAATACCTCACAAATACCATTAACAAGGTACCCAAAGAAAAACCCAGAAGAACAAATTAGAAACTGTTGCCATCTAGGTCTATCAGTAAGAGAAATCCCAAACAGAGTACGACCTTGTTCTTCGTTCTTCATTTCTCTACAAAAAATGGCGGATTCAATCAAAACACAGAGAAAAATTTACTCTGGTACTCAAAATTTTCTGTTCATTGATGGATTTGCATGCGTTGACTGACTCCAAATTCAAAACCAATTACTTGAAATTCGAAATGGGTTCATATTCCCAACATTAAGCATTACAGTTTGCTTATACGATAGCAAGATTTCAAAATTCAAGCAAGTAATTTTCTTTCCAATTGAATATCGTTCAGCTTTAATAAATATTCAATGCGAATTTCGTATATATGGTTCGTTTGTTTAATATTTCTAGATTTTTGTTTTTTTCACCGTTGGATCAAATTCTGTGATGTTGATTGATTTCATTGGATTCTTGACATTCGTCAGATGTATTGACTGAACTATGACCTCCACAGTAGTAAATTTTTATTTTATTAAAATTACTAAAATTTAGTTTGGCTTTTATAAGGTGAAAGCGACCTTTTAGCTAACTTCTCAAATAATTTTTCCATTTTTTTAATATATTTTGAAAGTGAAATATAAGAAACTTCTTAAATAATGTTTCATATTGCTTTCTTTTCTAACAAAAAAAAATAATGTTTCACATTTTATTATACTTGAAAATAAAATAATCTTTCATTTTAAAAAATATTGGAAGTAATAATATTTTGGGTTAGGTACATTTTGAGGTAAATTAAGATGGGTGGAAGACCATATGATGGATTTAATACTTATTAATTATCAATGTTAATTACTAAGAACTTATTACAGATCTTAATAAAAAATTAGTTGAATTTTAACCAAAACTCAAAATTAATGAACATCATTAATTTTAATAGTTATAGACCTATAGTGGGATTCTTAAAAAAAAATAAATAAATAAATAAAGGTTATAGACCTATAGTGGAAAGTTCTTTATAGTAAAAACAACACATATGTTTAGTATATTAAAAAAAAAAAATCACAATATGTTTCATATTTAGAAAATAATATTTTTTTTCTAAAAAAATATATATAAGAAAATATGTAAAAATATGAAAATATATATATTCTATCAATTTTTTAACATGGTAAAAATCAGGGGTGTGCAAAACCCAAACCGACCCGATCAATCCGACCGAACCGATATATTTGGTTCGGTTTTATGTTTTAAGAAAAATCAGAAATTAATTCGGGTTGAACCTAAAAAAGACAAATTTTTTTGTATTTTCACTGAAAACCGACCAACCCGACCGAACCGAACCGACGAGTTCGATTCGGTTTAATCGGATTTACAGGTTCGGTTCGGGTGTTAATATTAAAAATTTTCAATTTTCGAGTTGGTCGGGTTCGGTTTAAACCGAACTCGACCGATGCACACCCATAGTAAAAATATACTATTTTCTTAAATAAGAAACATATTATATAATTTTTTTAAATACCAAACATATTTATTTAAAAGTAATTATAAATTGTGCTATTTACTACTATAATCATTTTCCTTTTATTAAAAAATTCACCCGTGAAGTTTACATGTTTTTTTAAATAATTTTCTAAATTTTGCGAATGATCACTTAGGCACTTAAAATTTATGAATTATCACTCAGACACTTAAACTTGTATAACTTACCACTTATATACATAAATTTATAAATATATTCACATGTTCTCATGTTGGATTGTCTACGCGTTATACATTTCTTTCTTTGGGGGCAAGGTGTGTATTTATTTAAAGATTTGCAAGTTTTCATTTCGTCCTCTATGACGAGATGTGTGTTTATTTCAGAATTTGCAAATTCAAGGTATTTAACTAATAACTCTTACAAGTTTAGGTGTTGGTATGTAAGTGTCACTCGCAATTTGCAAACCTCTCTCTTGCCGAAACAAAGAGCAATTTCGGGTAGGATTTCTAATAAAATGTTGTATTCTTAAAAAATCGAGTTTGTTGGCTTTTATCCTGTATAAAATCCGTATTAAACGCATATTGGTAAATTTTTCATTTTGAACTCTAAAAACCATCCTTTTGTTGGCAAAAAAAAAAGCTAGAAATTGTTCAATACGGCAAATCTGTATTTTAAGTTAAAAATGACATAAAAATACGGCAACTTAAATCCCTTCCCTACTAAATCATAGGGGTGTTCACAAACCGTTCAAACTAACAAATCCGATACAAACCACACTGAAACACCATTTAAAAAACTTGATGGTTTCGATTTGTATGAAAAATTTTCAAAACAACATATATATATATATATTTATTGACTTCATTGTGGAAAATGTTATAAATAAAAATAATTGATAAAGCTAAAGTCATTAATTTATTTGTATTGATTTTTCTTTTTAATCTACTAAAATATTATGTAGATTTTAAATTTGTTTTTTTATTGTGAAAAAAAATATATGTTGTTTTTCTTATAGTTTCTAATAATATTATTTTAAATTTTTTTTTCAATTAATTGTTATGTCGTATTTAACCATTAATTATTAGTATTGTAATATTTTTTATTTTAAACTATTTAAACCGAGCAGATGGATACTATTGATTTGATTAGTTTATACAATTTTTTATGGATAGGATCGATTTGGAGTTTTTCCAAACCGATGGTCAGGGTCTGGTTCGATTTTTATCGTCCAATCGAATACTAAATCGTTTTCGTTTGTGTCTTATTTCGGTCGGCTCTTTCCCTTCGCAGCAGCAGACCACCACGACGGCACGACGACATCACTACCGAATCTCTCCCAGCCCACACCGACGACGAGAGACCACGCCAGCAACGGTCGGTGTTACCGAATCTCTCCCTCTGCTAATCGTTTTCTGGTTTCTGCGTTATGAACTGAAATTTCTGTTTCTGTTTCTAGGTTGCAGCAAGCAGCAAGGTATTACAGATGCTCCTCCTTTATTATTATTATTTTTTTTTTTTTTCAGTTTTTCATGCTTATTCTTGATTCTTGAATGATGATGCATTAATGCTTATGTTCTGCTGCTCCACCGTATGATGATGATTGATAAATTTTGAAGCTTTTACTTGATGATTTGTGTATTTAAATTTTGAAGCTGTTACTCCTAGCCAGTTTAGCTATTGTGTTGACGATTTGGGTATTTAAACTTGCTCGATTGCCAATTTTGAGTATAAGGTTGGAATTGATATGGATTCTTTTAATTTTCTTTTCTTTAGAAAAATCTAAGGCTTGTACCAAGCTTCAACTCTGTGCATGATGATTGATTAACAGTTGTGGAGTTATTTGCATAATTAGATTATTGATCTGCCTTTAAATTCATATTCTTTCCTGTTGGTTGCAAGTAAATATACTACTTGGAACCGGAATAACCTTGTACATAAAGGATTATAATAGAAAAGTTTCAGGTCTTCACTGCTATATATGGCTTAGACATCACTTACTAAGAATTGCACTCTCAATTTGATGTCTTAAATTGACATTATTTCATTGCGGTTTAGAAGGAGGGTAGGTTTTTTCAGGTTTTGAGAGAGCCATTCTACTATAAGTTTCATTGCGTAATTGACATGAAAATAAATATGTTTTTGCTCTAGTTTACTCAAATTCATGATATATCCAACTAGTTTCATGAAAATAAAATATATGTTTTTGCCCTTCGTTACGTTTATTTAAATTAATGTATTTACAGGTGGACTTGGTTGTTATTTTTAGTTAGTTTAGTTTTAATGTGTTTGTGTTTTGTTATTATTATTATTATTATTAAGAGTGACGTTATTTATAGTATTTGGAATTGGATTAATTTTATTTTTATGCAATTTATGTGAGACTTTATATATTGAAAATTTGAAATAGGTATCCAATATGAATTGCCGAATTTTTGAAACAGAAAATGTATAAAATGCGTATATGTCCATATCCGTTTTATATAAGTCAACGCTTTATTATCCATTTGTTTGACCTTTTTTTTTCAGGATGGAACCCAAATTATACATGAACGTTATATTGTTGTTTTTTTCCCTTGCCGTCTTTAACCAACAGTGAAGCCGACGGAATAATACTCTTTCAAAGTAACCAGTACTTGGATTCTAGTTGTTAACATCGAATTCCGCAGATCACTGGGTTTCACCCGCAGCATTGTCCACAAAATTCTGGCAGCAGCAGCAGCTTTCGCCTTCCTCTGATCTTCTGCAGCAGCTGCAGGTTCTGGGTTTTGAGTGGTAAGTTGTAGCATTAGATAGGAGAAGTTGTTGGGTTTTGATTTTCTGGGTTTGTAGTGTAGTATTGATTTTTGATTGCTGAACCAAAATTTAGTGACAATGATGTTTGAAATAAGAAAAAGAAATTGAACTGAACCAGAGCATCAATTTTGTTGATTAATCTTTAAATATTCTTTTAAATAAGAAATTGCACTGAACAGGAAATCACAGATACTAATATGTGCATAGCAGTGTTTCTATGGCAAGCTCATCCTCTTTATCCATTCTTCTTACTGCTCAACAGAGATGAATACCATAATAGGCAAGTCAATTTATAAGTTATGGATTTTTGTTTCTCTGTTTCATTTGTTGATTAGTGATAATAAAAGGGTATTTGGCATTGCTTTTAAGTAAAATTTCTGCACTTTTTAACTTAAAAATTAGTTATTTTAATTTACCTGTTTATCTGTTTTTATGCTTGCTTATTTATGAGTGCTCTTTAAAAGCCAAAATGAGAAAAGCACAAACAATGCCATATACCCACTAAGTTGAGCAGGAATTGTGAGTTTGTTCTGGTTTTTGAGTTATGAAGGCCGACGAAACCTCTGAGTTGGTGGGGAAGTGGAGACCAGATTTTAGGTGGAAGAGATGAACAGGCAGGTGGGACATGGTTGGCTTGTTCTAGAAATGGTAGGATTGCATTTATCACAAATGTTAGAGAACTTAAATCTACCCCTAAAGCCAAAAGTAGAGGAGACCTACCTGTTCTTTTTTTGCAGGTAACGTTTGTTTTCCATTACTTGTTTAACTTTACTAGCTTTTTTTTCGATGCGACTCTTTTTCAACTTATTTCTCTTGGCTTATTGCTAGATCTTTTTTTGGTTTTGATGCTTATTCTTGATGGTAGAGGCCCCCTCTCTTTTAAAGGTTTTAGTATTTTTTTTGGCTAGATTCATAGAACCAAGAAAAGACAACCAATTTAAGACCCTTTTCCACTGTAGACTAGTAGCAAAGTAAGCAACTATTGAACTCACCATCCAGAAAGGCATGCATATGGTTGTAAATTAGTATAAAGTTCTGAAACACTAATGCAGAAATTAGCAAGTTCATTTTCTTCGTTTTGATTTTTGATATGTTGTAATGAGTTAAATACAATAAGTATTAAGTAGCAGTATTTAGAATAGTTCTTTAAACAATCAAATGAGTTATTTTTTATATAAACTGGGTTTTGTAAGACCTATTTCTTTGAAAAGCTTAATCATTGGTGTGATAGAATTTTATGGTTGCAGAGTAACAAGAGTGCAAAGGAATTTGCTGAGGATTTCGCGAGAGAAGCAAATGAGTATAATGGCTTTAACCTGATATTAGCCGATATCTCTTCCAGCTCCATGGTTTACATAACCAACCGAACAAAAGGAGGAGATATTTTAATATCAGATGTCTCACCTGGAATGCATGTGTTATCAAATGCAAGCCTGGACTCTCCTTGGCCAAAGGCAAGTTGGTGTTTTATGCCTACATACTTCTGTTTTACCAGCTTAAGGGTACCACTATTTTCAGGGCAGTCTGTGCTAATGTCAAAGCAGCTAGTCATCCTTTTGCAATTAAGTTTGTTTAAAATTGCAAAAAAAAAAAGAGAAAAAAGAGCAGCTGCTCTAGCATTAGTAGAGTATGCTCTGGAAATAGTAGCTCCCTAATTCTATTTATCCTGATGTTTTTTGCTTTAGCTTTTGGATTCACTCATTATTCAATGGCAAAAAATTGCACACTTGGAGACTTGTTGTTTAGAGTAATTAACGTACATTTTCTTTCCTCAGGCTCGACGACTAAGCCATCATTTCAATGAGTTATTAGATAAATATGGCAAGCTCGAGCTTCCAGCAAAAGAGATGGTTGAAATACTAATGATGAACACTACCAAAGATGATGAAAGCGTGTTACCGAAGATTTATCCTGTTGAGTTCGAACAACAGTTGAGTTCTATATTTGTGGAGACAGACACTCCATTGGTGCGTAAATTTTTTCCTTTGTTAAACGTTCTTCTTTAAGCTCTACAACCATATAGAGCATAGAGTTCTTATGCTGAATATGTAGGGACGGTATGGCACAAGAAGCACCTCTGTGGTTTCTGTGAAAGCAAATGGAGAGCTGAACTTTTATGAAAGGCATCTTGAGAATGAGGTATGGCATGAGTGTACAGAGAACTTCCTGATAGAAGCGGTGGAACACAAAAATTAACTTCCTTTTTCCCCCCTTGTAATATTAAAGAATTATTATACTACTTCAGTTCCAATTTTAATGAGACTTTAGAGCAAATCGTTGTTGTAGAATAAGTGAGACTTTTGGTATTTTTGGTTGAAATATGACGATTTTACTATTTGTCTTGTGGTGGATGTAATTTGTTTTTAGTGTATATATGGTCCACTTTTATAATGAGTGAATGTGAATTGATTACTTTTTGGGATAGAATGAGAAGAAAATTATAGGAAAAAAAATGGTGAATAGTAAAAGTCTCAATAATTTTGAAACGGAAGTAGTAAGTTGTTATTTTATTGTTTGTTTCTTTACAAAATAAAATATTAAATGTAATAGTCATTTTTTAAAAAATTAAAAAATTGGGTTTTTCTTTTTTTTCTTTTACAGAAATACTTAGTGTTTTGACAGAATTATAAATTAGGGACCTGAAATAAAAGGGTCAGTTCGGTGCATAAATTAATAGGATTTGTTATTGGGCCGAGCAGGAATTACTTGTTTCTCAAGACCCGCCATAAATTCTATTCATATATGTTCTAATAGCCCATTTATACTAGATCTAGAAATATAGAATATAAAAATGAAAATATAAAAAAATTATTTTACTAAACAATTTTTTTTTTCAAAATTACAAAACATTTGCAAGTAAATTAGTAAGAATTTAATAGTAGAATTTCAATTATCAACCCTAATAACAAAAAAAAAATAAAAAATCAATACCACAAGATAAATTTTGAATCATAGTTCGATAAAATATTGCTTTTTTTTTTTCCTGGCCAAATTGATAAAATATTGCTTGTGCTACAATTTATTGCAACCCAAGATTTTTCTTTTGACTACCACACGTGTTAATTAATGAATTTGCATACCACACGTGTTACCATAAATTACTGGTCAAGATTTGATCTAATATTTTATTTTATTTTATTTTCTCCCTTTTTTCAAATAAAATTATTAATTAAAATATTAAGTGACCATAATGGAAACTTGAAAAATTAGTAAAAGATAAAAAAAAAATTTCCTTCTCTTTTATTTTTGTACATCTGTCTACAAAATTTTCAGTACCTCATAATCCCATATCCTATGGCACAAGTTATGCCTAATTAAGATTTATGGGATGATAAGCTAAATGCTACTATAATTAAACTACTAATTACTAATTAGTACATGAACTTCTTGCTTAATGGCTGAGATCAAGCAATAGATCTTCAATCAAAAGACTCATCATCCAATTTTCAATTACCAAACTCACTTTCTCTTTTTCGTCCTCGAAATTTCTCCACTTCCCATCTTTCTCCATGTCCCTAATACAAAACTCTTTTTTCTCCGATTCGATCCATAGTCTATTTTCGCCAGTAATCCATTCGTTTACTCTTCTAACTAGCATTTCATTATCGCTTGTTTTTGTCAATTCTTCTCTAAAGAAATCTAATACAAGTCGGTCCAAATTAAGGTCTTCGACTGAACTTGTTTGTTTAAAATAGTTCAATAGATGCCATGCTTTTTCTTCTACTTCTCTAATTTCTTCATCGTCATCTTCATTGTCGTCTTCATTCATAGTGTTTGTCTCCGTTTCTTCTCCATCTCCATCAAATTCAATGCCGATCACTGAAATTGGGCTATTTAATTGGTTCTCCTCAACCTGTTGAATTCGATTTAATTAGTTAATCTTAACACAAACACAAAAATACAGTAAAAATAAGACGTAAATGAAAAATGTTTGTGTCAGATTGAATTTTATACGATACGTCAAACTTTTTAAGGACTTCTTAGCAAGTTCTAGACAAGTAAATAGGGGATAGTGAAAAATTACTAGACCAGCAGGTGACAAGTGACAAACTTCTGTTTGTCTCATATATTAAACGACGACGTGGCAACAAACCGAACAAAACGACAAAAAAGCTAAAACACATGGTGTCTTGTGAACCAGGTACTGTAGAGAACAGAGAAGGTCAACCAAGTTCCCACTAAACGACACAGAATCACCGCCGCTCAAATATCATAAAATAACTCATCTAACGACAGCCATGGACCCTCATCAGCAGACACAATATTTTGGTTAAGATGCGATGCACTAAAATAATTCTCACCTTGGGTCCCACTTTTGGTTCCGCCTCTTTTGTCGCCTCCTCCTCCGTCAAGTCCTCGCCGACACACAAATATTTTTTACCTTCCTCCTTTTCACCGGAAGTATTATTCCCGTTCCAGAAAGGTGAATACTCTGCTGTGAAATCACTGTCGCACCAGCTCGACCCTTTACTGCTGCAAGGCGTGGTGGTTGTAGTGGCGGTAGTGGTCGTGGTTGTATAGTGAAGCGGCGAGGAAGCGAAATCTAACGGTGGAGATTTCTCTTCGACAAGGTCTCGAAATGATTTCCACCGTATGATGTCTTTGATCGTAACAGTAATTTTGAATTCCGAGTCTAATTTGTTTTCAATTTCGGTAATGTTTGAATTTGAACTTCCGCTTTTTCTGGACGACAGCTTACGAGAGATGCTTCTAGGAAAGATAGACGGAGACTTAACGGCGGTGAACTGGAAATTCTTAACGGCGTTTATGATAGCCTGAAATGCAGACCTTGTTGTTGTTGCTGATCGGCTTCTAAACAGCTTTATCGAATCAAGATCATTTTGAATCAGAGTTTGAATGCGAGAATCTGTATGATTTCTCGAAATGGAGTCGAACCCAGTAGAGTAAAATGAGTTCGAATCATCTAGAAGAAAATCTTTAAGCATTCTACGTTTGAAATTCGGTTCTGAAAAGGAATGGTTTGAAAAACCCATACTGATTCAAAAAACAAAATTACAGGAGGAGAGTATGAAGAAACAGAGTGAAGAACTCGGGTTTTAAACTAAAAGAGAATTGAAGAAGAAGAAGAGAGGTAAGTTCTGGGTGGGGATCTCCAGGTAGTGCGAGTGAAGAAAACGTAAATGTTGATATGCATATATATAAACAAGTTGGTATATAGTTAAATAAAATGGGGAAAGAAAAGACAAAAATGGCGTAGAAGAAGCGAGGATGCTTCTATTTTGCTGGTTTTTAAAACATGGAAGTTTTTTTACCAAATAAAACATGGAAGTTAATTATTAATTATTATGATTCATGAACAAGGAGGTTGTACTTTTAAAAACAGGAGTATGTCTTGGGCTGGTTAGGTTGACAGTTTGACTCATTGCAGTAATACAGTAGTTTCATGTACGGAATTAAGGGAAAAATTATTGCAACTGCAATAAAATTGGTTGGGGAGGGCGAATTTGGATTAGCCAAGAGTATTTTAGTCTCCGGCGAATTTTGATTGGATTAGTCCACGCTCATAACTTTGGTGGTTAGATATGGATTTGAGACATAGTAAAACTATAGAACGAACTGGAGCTAACAGAGTAATAAAAATCAGGTGTAAAATGTGGGTTTTAATGAAGGTGAAATATATTTTGGGTAAGTAAGCACATGGTGGCTACTGGGAGCGTACCAGAATTAGTGATCTCGTGATCTCTATAATTTCCTCTGTGGGATTTTGTTAACTGAATGTTGTCTGTAATGTAGGACAATAATTTGAAGTGAGAGCCAAATTCTTGGTTTCGTCAAAATTTGCTATTTGAATAGTTGTTACACGTGTTAAACAATAATTTACTCTCAAATTGTTACCAAACACAGTCAAACTTAAAAAAAAATCTGAAAATAACAGAAGGTGAAAATATGAAACAGCGTTCAGCAATATATATAAATAAGTGGCGACCGACGCATAATGGTTAAAGCATGGCCTAGTTGGAAACTTAGCATAAATGCGTACAAGAAAAGCATAGAGGAAGGAAGAAGATATAGTAAATCTGAAGATAGTGTCGTTTGAGATATATATGTCCAGTACGTATCTAAAGGCATATGGACCAGTTTCTATTACAAGTGCAAAGATCTGACTTGTAGCAAATTTGTGGACCCTGGTCAGAGATGATGAAGAATCCTATGTGTTTCATTTGCAACTAAATAGCTGGATCTTTGGTGCTTGCTTTACATTATTCTTTTTTTAATATATAGTTTTCTACTCTTAGTGTTACAGTAAGATTGGCTAATTAGTAATTAGCTAGCTCTTAATCTAAATTAGAAAATTAATTAATCTTAATTAAGAAAGGGAACGGAAAAAAAAAGGGAAATTAGTACTTTTTTGGGGAAAAAAAAAAGGCACGTCGACAGCAGGGTTCGAACCTGCGCGGGCGAAGCCCAACAGATTTCAAGTCTGTCTCCTTAACCACTCGGACATATCGACTTTGTTGCTTTGGTGCAAATGTTAATATTTAAAAAGATGTTTTATTGTAATTCTCAATTCTCTAAACCGAACTCGTTAGTCTTGACCCGCAACGGCACAAAATTTTGCTACTTTTTCTCTTCTTCTCCATACTCTTTCTTGCTGTTCATAAAAAACGAAGCCTGAATTTGAATGCTTCCTCGTTGTTGATAATGTTACAACATATTGTCGTTTCGTCTCGCCGGCTGAACCAGTTTTCTGTTCTTTAATCAGCAAAGATTTCAAATGGGGGTAGGAGGCAAATTCTGGGATTTATTTAAACCCTATGCCCACCACCAAGGACCCGATTTCTTGAGAGAAAAACGGGTCGCTGTCGATCTTTCTTATTGGATTGTTCAGCATGAGACTGCAATCAAGTCTTATGTACGGAAGCCTCATTTGCGCCTCACTTTCTTTCGTACCATTAACCTTTTCTCCAAGGTATGTCTATGTTTCGCTTTCAATTCTTTAAAAAGATAAAAGATTTTTAGTTTTTTTTTTTTTTGTTCTTCTTGGTATTTTAAACTAACACATAGTTGTTTCTACAGTTTGGCGCGTTTCCAGTTTTTGTTGTTGATGGGACTCCTTCCCCTTTGAAGTCTCAGGCGAGGATTGCTCGGTATTACCGCTCTTCCGGCGTTGATGTTTCAGCTTTGCCCGTGGCTGAAGATGGTGTTTCGGTTGAAAGGAACCGGTTGTTTTCAAAATATGTTGAAGAATGCGTGGTTAGTTAGTTCATATTTCATAGTTGCTTTGATTCTTTCTATGATTCTATCAATAGTGCTATAAATTTATTAGTTAGTTACTGAAATTGCTTTTATATTTCATTGTTTTGCTAGTTGGTTGTGGAGCATATTTAGTTACTTGCTAAAGTGGTTTTTGTAGGAATTGCTTGAATTGTTTGGAATGCCTGTTATAAGAGCAAACGGGGAAGCTGAAGCATTGTGTGCTCAGCTAAATCGTGAAGGTCTTGTAGATGCTTGTATTACAGCTGATAGTGATGTGTTTCTTTTCGGAGCTGAATGTGTGATCAAATCCATCCGGCCTAACACAAAAGTTAGTTTAATTGTTTTTAATGGAAAATTACTTGCTTTTACTTGTTGTTTCTTATCCTTTTTTAATAATATTGTTTATGTGAAGGAACCATTTGAATGCTACCAAATGTCAGATATTGAAGCTGGTCTTGGGTTGAAGAGAAAACACTTGATTGCCATTTCTCTTTTGGTTGGAAATGATCATGATCTAAATGGAGTACAGGGGATTGGGGTTGATTCAGCTCTTCGTTTTGTCCAAACTTTTAGTGAAGATGAGATATTGAATAGGTTTGCATCTCTATCCACTTTAAACTTTCGTTTGTGAAGATGCAATATTTAAAATTTTGGACATGGAGCTGAGATTAGTTGTCCCTCCATAAATTTATGCACATTTTTTTCCCTTTTTTCAGATTACATGAAATTGGCAAAGGAAATACTAGCATGTTTCAGGGTGTTTCAAGGGTTGTGGAACAGTTTGTGCTTGATGAAGATGATAATTTGGTAAAGTTAAAAACATCACATTGTTCCTTTTGTGGGCATCCTGGGAGCAAAAGAGCACATTTTAATTCTTCATGTGAGCAATGTGGCACTGGGGATAGTGAGGGCTGCACAAGAAAGCCTGAAGGATTTAAATGTAACTGCTTCAGCTGTGATAAGGTGTCTGTCTCTTTATGTAATTCCATTTTTTGTCATTACGTTGCTCTTAGTTACATTGTGGATGGTTTAATTTCTTCTTATGTAATATGATTAATCCTGTCACTTAAAAGCGTTACATGATGTTTGCCTTTCAGAATCACAAAGCAAAGGAGCAACAGAAGCATGCAAATTGGCAGATAAAAGTTTGTAACAAGATTTCGTTGGAGCCAAATTTTCCAAATTATGATATAATTGAAATGTATTTGGGCACCAATCATGGAAAGTTTACTGGTAATTGTAGTCAAATGGATCTCTTTATTTATGTTCATGATTAAGCCGTCATCAACTTTTATCAGTGTCTTGAATGATGATTGCAATACATGATGGGCAATAGTTGATTTCCTTGCCTTAACTTTGACCGAAGTTCATTTGTTCTTCCAATTACTTGCGGGCCTATACTGAGCCTTGGTTTATTTCCATGTACAGAGGATCATAGTCCATGTTTATCGTGGGAAACCCCAAATACAGAGATGCTAGTTGATTTCTTTGTTGTTCATAAGCTGTGGGAGCCTTCTTACATTCGACAGAAGATGCTTCCGATGTTGTCTACCATATACTTGAGAGAAATAGCTGCAAAACCAGAGAAAACTATGTTATATGGGCAATATGAATTTGATTCTATTCAGCGTGTCAAAATAAGATACGGACACCAATCTTATGTGATCAAGTGGAAGAAAGCCGCCTCCAGTGTTTGCAGCAATATTTGTACCAACACCATTGAAGCATCAAATAACCAACAAGAAGAGATTATAGAAATTGATGAGTCCATAGAGGAATTGGAAGATCACAATGTCCTCCAGAGTTATTTTGATGATGGGAGCTGGTTTTTGTTGACGGATGAAAATATGGATCTGGTCCGGGGTGCTTTTCCTGATGCAGTTGACAAATTTTTATTTGAGAAAGTATGTTTCTGTTTTCATTGAACTCTCTGTCTTCAAATTGCTTTTATTTTGCCCTAAAATAGAGACCGAGGCTGCGCAGATTTCCTGACTTAATTCTTTCCATTTGGCGATTGAACACTGGCAGGAACTTAAAGAATCAAAAAGAAAAAAGCCTTCTAGGTTAAAACATGAAGGGTCTTCTGATGGAAAGTCAAAAGGTGTCCAACTGAGTATAACTGAATTTTATCGTTCCACCAAAGGACCTCTTCATCATGCAACTGGAGGGGAAGATCTAGCCAATAGTTCTGAAAAACAAGATGATGTTAGATCAAAAGAAAAGAGAAAGGAGTCAAATGCTAACCTTCGAAAGTCAGTGAGACGGCGCCTTTTGTTCCAGTAGAACAGTACAAATTAAATTGTAAAGGTTATATAGTCCTAGTCGAAGAATTATGTCTTTTTGCCGACAAATTGATTTGAACTTTCTAATTTTGTATATAAACCTAGCTAAGTTTAGAGGTTTTATTTTGGTCAATATGCAGAAAATGAGAAGATCCCTTCTCTTTTCTTTTTTGCCTTTTTGTACATATGTAACCATTTGTTTTTGGTAATTCATGTTATTTAGGAATGTTGCCATTTCTCTTCTGGCTCTGCCCAAATTTCTGCACCTTTGTGCCAATAAAGAAATCTTGGCTGTTGCTTCAATGTAAAAGCCACCACAGGTATTTATTTATTCATTATGCATGACAGAATCTTATTCAGGAAAAATATTTAGTGGCCATCAGGAGGAGTATATATGGAAAGCTTATACAATCGTAAATGGCAGGAGAATTATGCTTATTACTTTCATAGAAATCTAAGGTATTGAGGCAAGGTTTGCCTGTTCTGGATTTCCTTCTTATCTTTAATGGGAGCCGTGGAATCAGTCTCTTGCAATAAATGCAGGGTAAGGCTGCCCACATTACACCTTCGGGTGTGCAGCCCTTCCTCAGACTTTGCATAAATGCGAGATATCTTCGCGCACCGGGCTATCCCTTTTTTCGTCTCTTCTTATCTTTAATGGTCAAATTTCAAAGGCTATTATTGCTAGCTTAGAATGGGCTCCTTTTATGGAATTGCAACTAACCACCTCTCTGTATAATGTAATACTTTACAAACTGTCATATATATATATTTATATGCAGTCCTCTGTCCCTTGAAGCTGTGTGTGTGTTCAGGCAACATATATTTGAAACATGACTATTGAACAGATTCTCTCAGTTGATACTGACGAAAATGAAGAATTGGGTGTTGCGGGGTTTAGCATTTTGGTTGTGGATTGCAGCTCTACATGTCTCACAATTGTATCAAGAATGCTTATTAAATTTGGATATAAAGGTATGTTAAAAGTCGGATAATTTTCACTTTCTTGTTTATTTTTTCTTTTGGTCACACCTGTGCAAGAGAAATCTTCTGAAATTGAAACTTTGTTATCTTGTTCTTGTCTTGCAGTTATGACTGCTAAACGAGCTACCGATGCATTGCACATTTTGCAGCAGAAACAAGAGGATGTAGACCTTATTCTGACAGAGGTTCATTTACCTGATATGGATAAATATGAGCTTCTTGAAACAATGGGAGAAACCTCGTCCTTACCCATTGTCTGTAAGCACTTAAATTCCCCTTCTTAATCATTTAGCTTAATAATGTTTTATCTTTTATCGAGTTCTATATCTTGTGCAGTTATGTCAGCTGATGACAATGAGAATGCCATGTTAGGCTGTTTATTCAAAGGGGCTGCATTTTATCTTGTGAAACCAATTACTATGAATGATATAAAAAATCTCTGGCAGTTCTCATATATGAATAAGCCAGAGGAAACTTTCCTAACTGAAGGAGCAATGAGCTTTAAAGGCGATTCGCCTCCTGAGAATGGGTCAAACGAGGCTTCAGAGTGTCTAACATTTGTAGACTCAGGAGAGCAAAGTGTCTATCGGGGCAAAAGAAAAGAGTTCGACGGGAGAGATCAATATAAGGAGGAAGAAAATCCGAACTCAGCCATATCAAAGAAACCAAAGCTAATTTGGACCAATGAGCTTCATGAGAGATTCTTGCAAGCTATCAGGATATTAGGCATTGATTGTAAGATTTTATATGCATAATTTAAATTAGAAAAAAAGGATAATGCATCACTTTCTTGATCTTTTCTTTTTCAATACAGGTGCTCATCCAAAGAAAATACTCAAGCATATGAATGTCCCTGGGTTGAAGAAAGAAAATATTTCAAGCCATTTGCAGGTTTTTTTTTAAATAACTATTTCAATTTTGTATTTTTGTTTTAACTTATCCGATTTTGTTTTGCGTTTCCAGAAATATCGACTTGCTTTAAAACGGGAACAGGATGCAATCCGAAAGACCATGTTTAGAGATTACCAACTTCCATCATCATTCAATTTGCAGGCTGAAAATTTCCATTTCCTGAAGCCACAGATACTGATGACAAACTATTCTCAGAATCAGAAATTCATCAATGCTTCTATCTGTAGTAACATGTCTTTTCTCAGCAGCGCGAATTACCAGAAGAATAACATATCAAACCCTAAATACAAGCACTACCCTCAGGTTAATGGAGCTCATACAAGCTCTACTATTGCAGACATCAATGTCCTCCATAGTAATGAAGAGTTTGAAAGCTTTGGCCCAATGGAAAACAAAATGGGTTTGAAGCGTAATTCTACAGAATTTAATATGGTATATTCTGGTTTTGAAAGTGGAACTAACGGAATAGAAGTTTCTGGAAATTTGTCGCAGCAGCAACAACAACAGCAGTTATCTTCTTCACTCCCACTTCTGTGGGAGCAAGTAGAAGATTACATTTTTAAGGCTGATGAGGCTGAAGTAGATGAAACTTTGGATATGGAAAAAGGGTCATCTACTCAATTATTTATTGATGAAGATCTTTGGTAAAGCAATGATTTTTAGATTCAGGTTCTTCATTGCTACATCATAAATGCATGAATCCTAGTAAAAGATATTTTGTATGGGAGTTGTAAACAGTTGTGTATTTTCTGTTAAGCTGTTATTTTATTGCACTACAAATAAATCATCTGATAAATCTATTAATGCTTTTTCGGTTCAAGGCAATGTTCGGGAAAAAAACCTATAATACGACGTCGCTTAATTGAACAATGATAACGGATATTACCATTTTTACAAAACGACAGATAGCTAGTAGTAGGCTTTTAGTACCAGTTTTCGCTCCAACAGGGAGAAGAAGAAGATGAACTCTGCAACTCATTTCCTGCAACCTCTCTTATCATTTCCTTCTTCAAAACCTACAAGAAGACGGAAACCTTCGCTTCCGGCGCATGATAACCTTGTAGGCGTACAAACACGAAATCTAACAGTAACTTGCGGCGCAAAAAGAAGCTCAGATGATTACCATACCACTCTCAAAGCCCTCAACTCTAGAGGCCGAAGACCTCGAAAAACCCTCGGCCAGGTTTTTGAAGTCTCATCTTTTCTCACAATTAATTGTCATTGAATTGTGTTTTTTTGTCAATTTTTTTTTTCTTTAAAATTGTAACTTGTAATAATCATCATCATTGTAGCATTACATGTTGAATTCTCAAGTAAACGAGCAGCTTGTCGGTGCTGCTAATGTTCAAGATGGAGATTTTGTTCTTGAAATTGGACCGGGAACTGGTTCTTTGACTAACGTTCTTTTGTATGCCGGAGCCACCGTTCTTGCAATTGAAAAAGTAATTTTCTTTTAATAATTTTGCTTTCGATATTTAATTTTTTTTAATTTTCCCCCAAATTTTATTGTATTGATGGAAACCTGATCTTTAGGATCCTCACATGGCTGCTCTAGTTACTGAAAGATTTGCTCATACGCAACGTCTGAAGGTAGATTATGCTCAAATTTAGACTTGATTTATTTATTTTTTAGTAATGTGATTATGAATAATATGTTGCTGACTCATACTATATCAGGTTTTGCAAGAGGATTTTGTGAAATGTCACATTCGCTCTCATATGTCGCCGCTGTTGGAAAGCTTAAGTTCTTCAAGTTCAGAACAAAAATATGCAAAAGTGAAAATTTCTGCACTTTGATTCTTGTTTTTTTTCAATGTTTGATTAAAAAGGAATAGTTTTTAGTTTTGAAAGTTGAAACAATTGGAACTTAATGTTGATAAATGATAAGAGTGCCTGAACTTGCTTTTTGCAGGTAGTCTCTAATATACCATTTAACATTACTACAGACATAATTAAACTGTTGCTTCCAATGGGTGACATTTTCTCAGAAGTTGTTCTTTTACTCCAGGTGAGAATTTCCTTATCTCTGATCTCTTGATAATCTTGGAATATCTTTGTGTGTTCCTGTTTTCGTATTGAATGTTTAAATGGAGGAAAAAGAGTAAAGGCCTAAAAGATGTAATTTGCAAACTAATTCTTTATGCATTGAGGAAAGTAAAAGTATAATAAGAAACCGAGGTCTTTGAATTGATCAAATCACACTTTCTAGGATGACAATGAGATGAATTCTGGTATTTAACTTGTTAAGCAGAAAATATGAGTCAAAATGATGGCTCTCTTGAGCAAGCTTGGACACTGATGAACCAATTACATTGTGTTGCTCTAGTTAGTGATTCAATTGATTTGAGGGTCAGGTGTTTGAAAAGTGGCAAACTGATTTACAAAGAATTGCTTAATGATTTCAGGAGGAGACAGCTTTACGACTGGTGGAATCATCCCTAAGAACATCAGAATATCGACCAATCAATGTATTTGTCAATTTTTATTCAGGTAATCTTACATTATGAAACCTACTTGAAACGGTCCAGTATTCTCTTTTTATTGGTTCCCTCTCATGCATTGATTCAAGTGTCTGAATTTGAGCTTTAGTTTCGAGTAGTAACTAAACCTGCAAAATGAAAGTTGGCAACTTTAATCTGCTCCCGTCTTAAAAAGACAATTGGCAATTTTTATCTGCCAAAGATCCTAAGAGACAACTTAATTTTTTTTTCCATCTCTACATCTTGCTATTAAGAAGCCTTGGTGCAACATTAGATTTGTTGCCTTGTGTTACCAGCTTCCCCAGAAGCACACAGGGGAGCTTCGTGCACTGGGATGCCCTTTTATGTTGCTTGCTCTATTTATTTATTTCATGTCCAGTCTTAAGAGAACTAATTACGAATCCCAATTTCATTTCTCACAAAGAGGGCTTACCCAACCCTACCATGTCTTTCCAGTTGGACACAAATGTGATTATTTTGGTCATAACTTAGTTCTGGTTTTGTCTTTCAGATTCTGAGTACAAATTTAAGGTTCCAAGGTCGAACTTTTTCCCTCAGCCAAATGTAAGTAACTTGTTCAATAATGATGGAGATACATTGTTTTTATAGTATTTTATTTCCATAGAAAAAGAATATAGAGACAGGTGTGGACATTTTTTCTTATCTAGACAAAGGTCAGCATAGACTGAAATTCAAGAACAGACAGAAGAATCATTCTCATCTTTTTTACAGGTTGATGCAGCTGTTGTTACATTTAAGCTGAAGCAAGCTGCGGACTATCCAGCAGTTCCCTCCACTAAAAGTTTCTTTTCAATGGTAGTTTCTTTAGTTTCCTCATTGCGCATAATAAGATCTGTTTCATCAATGCTGGATTCAGCAGCAGCATTATTTGTTTTAAAATGTGTTTATTTGGAAGTCTGTCATTACCATCGGTGCATAACAGTGATTTTTTTGTTGTTCCTCACAGTGATTTTTTTGTTGTTCCTCTAACTAATTGCTTTGCATATGTAGGTAAACTCAGCTTTTAACGGGAAACGAAAGATGTTGCGAAGATCACTTCAGCACATACGAACATCCCTTGAGATTGAAGAAGCTCTTGAGAATGTTGGTCTTCCAACCACTGTAAGTGAGACAAAGACAGCCTATTTTTATGGATATGATCATTACTTTGCATTCTTTTAATTGCCTCATTCCTGTACTTATCATTGTCGGTCACATTACTGATTTCAAACCATCATCTTTCTTATTGCAGTCAAGACCAGAGGAACTTACCTTGGATGATTTTGTGAAGCTGCACAATTTAATTGTAAGAGCATATCAATTTAGGGAACATGTCCCGTGAAACAGGCTCGGAGAGACGGCCTCCCATGCGTCAACAACATTGTGGTCACAGGAAACAAATGTTCAATATATGATGAAGACCATATATGAGGAATCAATTGCAGCCATACAAGTTAAACATTTGACATTCATTTCATGGCTAAAGAGCAAGGACTATTGAAAATTACGTTTAAGGCCAAGGAAAGAATCAAAATGTGGTCAGTCAGAAAGCAGGATAACAGTATTCAATCGAAAGATCAATTAGAGAGTACAAATGCTGAACTCCATTGTTGAATTCTAATTTCTAATCGTTTAAACTCATTCAAATTCATCAAACCTATACATGAAAAGTGAAAAACAAAATTGTACATAACAACATTAGAATCCACTGCCTGTATCTAAGCTTTTGATACTCTGAAATTTTCGTCTGTTGCAGTTTCCTCCCAAATTCAGCTGCATTATGTATTTCAATATAGCATTAACAAGAAAAGCAAAATAGGAGAAATATAGAAATGAATGCAAAATTCAATGAAAAAGAATGGCAGCTCTGTTAATTCTTTAAAATCCCAGAACTGAGTTTCAGCCATGAAACTGGTAGATGAGCTCTAAAGCTCTCAATCTAGTCCCTTGAGGATCGAAACTGTCAAACCCCATTGTGTCCACGTCGCCAAGCAATCTTCTTTCCTCCGCCACAGACGACGGCGAAAGTGGACGCTTGGCGCGCTTATTCTTGATAAAGCAATCTCTCATCTTCTCTTCAACTCTATCAATCGTAGCCTTTGAATTCTCTTCTGCTTCAGCATCATAATCATCATCACCAACTTGCATCGGCTCATCCCCATCTTCAACGGCCGCCACCGCGGCTCCAGTAGCGGAGGAGAGAGAGTTCTCAGCGGCGGCGGGGTGAGGAGGAGGAGAATTGGAGAGAGGAAAGTGGGTTTGGGAAATGAAGGAAGAGAGATTATGGTGAGCGTGGTGAAGAGAAGAGTAGATTTGTAGAAGATGGGTAGGGTGAGTTGTGGTGGGAAGCTGTTTAGCCATGAGAGTTGCTTGCTCTAAAGAAAGTATGAGCTCCGCCAATGGCACCGTCGGAGGTGGTGGTGGTGGTGCTTCCGAATCCATTGCGAAGACGATGTTCATCATGTTTTCCGTTTCTGTTTCTTCTTTGTCCGTGGATCGAGCTTTCTGTAACTGTTGTTTATGATTGCAGAATTGGGTTTTAGGGCCTGAAGTTAAAGGCTTTCTGTAGACTGCCCCACTCTAAAAAATGAACTTTGTGGCCGAAGTTCATTTCTTTTCTCATTTTTTTCTAGAAAGGTACATTCTTTAACGCATTGTTTGGTCGGAAAAAGATGCGATGGAAAGGAAAGGAAAGGAAATATAGAGGGGAAAAGAAAGGAAAGGAAAGGAAAAGAAATCAATTGTTATTATGAATGAATTAGGTTTCCTCTATAAAGTTAAAAGGAAATAAATAAAAAGATAAAATTTGTTTGGACTATAATGTCCTTGTATAAATAGCAGCACTGCTTTCTTTGTGAAGGGCTCAATGCCTTCGAACAGCTGCTGGAACTGCATCCAAATTGCAGCTCCACTCCCACTACTAATGCATTTGACATTTTTTGGTCAAACCACATACATAAAAGGATGAGTCTGGCACAAAGCTTTATCATTACACAAGCCATGGTTACTGAAACTTTGCTTTTCATGATAAAATGCATACTTTGAAAGAAACAAAATCAAAGCAAGTTAGTTCAGAAACTGAAGTTTCAAAATAGATGAAAATGCAAAAAATCGAAATAGAACAGCTGGGTTTCAACAGTTGGTCTAAAAATCAAAACTTAAAAGCCTAAAAATTGGTTCTTATTCCATTGCTAATATAAGCAGAAACATGAAAAAAGATAATATGCCAAGCTACCCCTATGATGTCTGAATTAGGAGCGAGCTGCATCAAATGCTTCAGGTATTGTTTCCGAGAATACTTTGGACAACCAAAGAATTTTCTCATTCTAATACCATCTGTTGTTAGAAAATCATAAGCCTTAAAGCAAAGAGACTGATCAAGGTTAAGCTTCTCCAATTCAGCATAAACATCATTCTCTGAATACACAATTTGGAGAGTCTGCTCAACAATTTCAGTTCTTTTTTCCATGATATCATTGCCTTCCTTTAGAACCTCAGCAACATTATTTATTGCCTCTTTAACCCCACTCATCTCTTTGGCTCAAGTACTCTTTCTTTTCTTTTTCTCTTGTGATGTAACAGAAAATGGATCAGATTTATCATTGGAAGTAGCTTCAAATTGGGAGTTTGTTGTTGCTTGACTTACATGTGTATGTGTATATTCAACATTTTCCAAAGAAATGCTATTTGAAGCTAATAAATCATCAATCTCTTGAATGGTATTGATAGTAGTACCCGATTTAGCAGAATTTGTGTCTTCTCATTTGAACTACCAATAATAGGAAACCTTCTTTTAAGAACTCCAAATGCCCTCTCAACTGCATTGCGTAAGGATTCATGACGTAGATTAAATAACTCCTTTGCATTTTCAGGACCTCTAGCTGAATATTCTTTCAAGTGATACCGTGTGCTTCTATAAGGTGCAATAAGTCCACTTATAAGCATAAATCCCGCATCAACAAGATAATACTTGCCTAAAATGCAAAAAGTCGTTAATTGCAGCTTATACTAATTGAATATAAACTATAATTTGTGAATTATAAGCCTTAAATTACCTTTTGCAATTTTTAAATTATCTTCCCTAGATAATGCATTTTTTATAATTCTAGAGTCAGACTCGTAACCTTCCCATCCAGTCAAAATATATGTGAACTTGAGATCAAATGAACATGCTGCAAGAACATTGTGTTGGGTAGTCTTTTCTACCACGGAATCTTGGTGCTTCTGCATTTGAGGCCTTAACTCGAATATGAGTTCCATCAAGTGCACAAATGCAATCCTAAAATACGTCAACTATCAGGACTATGAATACTACATTCTAATTTAAGAGTTGTTTATATTTACCTTAAATATGGATAATATCTAGCACTATTGCTAATTTCTGAAGGAACTTGAGAACCATCCGGTTGTTTTAAGCATTCATCTTCAAGGGATATCACCGCACACAACACAGAATGAAATTCTCTAAATGTAGTCTCGATTGAGAGACGAAAAAAGGCAGCCACTACACGGAGTTTCAAATTATGGCTAATGATCATGAGAAATGTGACTACCTTTTCTTCAAGTGAACACCGAACGCTCTCACTGAGAATACCAGTACTTCACACATGAAATTTCAATCATTTTTAACCGCAACAAGATATAAGATATATCGAGCAAGTTTTCATTATACACAGATGGGTTGGGATTGTTCTTGCACACTATAAAATATACGGGAAAAGCGAAAAAGAAAGAAGAAAAAAAAAACGCTATACATTAGTCTTGTGTTTAGACTTTTAACATCCGCAGATAATCATCGATTATTGACATTGCAGATGATCTATAACCTGAGCCAAAGAGATTGTAATGATTGAGGTAATGATACAACAAGTATATATCTCTCCTTTTCTCAAAGCCTGGTTGTTTTGGCATCACCTGTAATAATATAACAAAGAAGAATACATATAATTAGATTCATATTCCATAAAATATTACTGTTTATAACTGCATTTTTCATCTAAATTTTGCGTCTTTAATCACATATATGAGATTGCTTTAGCATTAGTATTGCAGGATAGCCATGGCATGTCTTATGTTAGCATTGAAATAGATTTTAAGCGGGAGGCAAAGAAACGTCCATGTCTCTGTTGAACACTAGACCAGGTTTAATGCCCAATTATCTGGATGGTTAAAAATGGAATAGCATTTCTTTTTTAGGTAGGGGACGGGATGAATCATTATTCCTGGAAGATCATCTAACAAATACCTCAAAATAAGCATTGTAGAAGGATCCTCCAAAACCGGCGCACCACGACATTCCAAATTCAGCTTCATTATGCCCATCTGTAGATGAAGAAATGAATAAAAAAGGACCAATTAGTTTATCTATCTAAAATTTGAATGTTTTATTTTTCCACGTACTGTCTGCTAAACAAATCTAATACAAGCTGCACATGTCTGTAAGAATATATCCTTTTCCTCTGAGGATGTAACATGTTAAAGCAAAATAGCAAGCATGTATTAGTGCACGCATTGAAACACACTGTAAAATTTTAACCATAACAGGATAATCAGACTCACAATAACATGCGGGGTCAAGTATAACAGGTTCCCCGTTTTTGTCAGAGCTGATATTCCCACTCCATAAGTCTCCATGAAGCAAGCATGGCTCTGCAACAATGCCTTCAAAGAGAGGTGCCATGTTCTTCACCAGTCTTTGTCCTGTTAAATGTATATGAGACAAGTATATAGATAACATTAAGTACAAATATAGCACCTAAAAAATTTGGGATTTCATGTAAAATGGGGTAAGAGTAAGAAGAAAAGCAGCACATAATTCATTGTTCAAGTATATTAGTTACTTTCTGTAGTGACCCTAAATCATAAGTCAATACAGTCCATGGAAGTTGGTTTCTTGAGCATTTAAAAATCCTATTAGAGAGAAATGTATGAAGAGAGGAGAAACTATTATGGCTGATAGTCCAAAGCCTTAAATTTGGAGAAGCGTGAGGGAGGAAAAGGAAAAGCTTTACCTTTTTGATAGATGCTTGAATCACCATATTGATCTAAAGCCAATTTCAGCTGGTAACCCAATCTATTTTGTCCATAAAACTCAATCCAATCTGACATCCACGTATTTATCTGAGGAGTACTACAAAGCACAAATTTAGAAATGAATTCGTTACAACCGGGAAGTATTCAAGCTTATTATTGGTTTACAGAATTGTGAAAAAATGACAATTCCCTGAAGGAACACACCTGCCAATTGTGTTATCAACATCAAATCCAAAGCCCTTTTCAGATTTCCCAACCTTGTGCATTTCAGCAAGCTTCTTCCCTAGCTCAGCCTGGAGATATACATAAATAATTAAAGATCTCCATAACCAATATTACCCCTCATAAGTAACGAAAACTTAACCACAACCCTACCTGATTGCCTCTAGATGGACGAAATTCAATAAATTCCATTATGATGTATGATCCACCCGTCGGCAAAGATCCAACCTACAACACTTGAAATTCTCACTTGTCGATCATCTTCCTAAGGTCACAATCAGCGTTCGGTAACGCAAAGTAATCACAATTACATTGCATTACAGCATAAAATAAAGCAACAATAAGCAAATGGGAAATCAAGATTAGGCCTTTTCACCTTAAATGGTTTAGGCACACGGATTGTTCTAGTTTCATACATTGCACCAAGGCCAAGTGCCTCTCCTTCAAACATGGAAACCCCAATGCTCCTAATCAAGCATTACAACAATAATTTTCACTACTTAACAAACAAAATTCAAAAGCAAAAACAAAAGAAAAATCTGTAATACTACCTATTTGTTTTGACAAAGAAAGAACCAACATCAGTATCATAACGAGTTGCAAGATTGATACAGCCACCACCTATAGAACCAATCTTTGCAATTTGAGTAGCTTTTCCTTCTGATAGAATCCATTCACGAATTGGGTCTTCGCTCATTGCAGAAACTACAAAAAGAAAAATGATGATTATCCATTGTTTGAAGCCCAGTAAAGTAGCTAACTTTCAGTAAAAGTGGCATAATCCCATTGTTTTCCTGCTTGATTGCTACCTGAAAATGGTTTGCGTCCGGTGAAGCAGAGCCGAGGACGGCGAGAGGGGAAAAGAAAGCGAGAATTGAAAGAAAAAGTTGCTATGTTCGTCTGCGATACCACCATTATCTCTTCCCGCTTTCCTTCACTCGGCACCGTTACTGGTGTGTGAAGTGTGATGTCCACTTCTGATTCGTTGAAGTCATCAAGAAAAGAGACCATCTTCTGTTTGGTCATGGGAGTTATGAAGCCATATTCCAGGATAAACGGATATGCGCGCCCCAGATAAGTTTATCTTAATTCCGGATTTGGAATTAATCGACGGCGTTGTGCCTGTTCTTCCCTCCTTCCTTCCTTCCTCAGGTGAAATTTATGAAACAAGTCCAAAATCCAACCTCGAAATCGGTAATAATGGAGGATCCAGCTAATCGACTTGAGACCCAACCCATCAAGCAAATCGCCAAAGACTATACGCCAGAAGCCCGCAACCATTGCCCTGTATCTAACTCCATTGCTCTCACCTATGATCACCGCGGTGGCGCACGTTGGCGGAGCACTACCCGTTTTCTTTATGGCACCTTTAGCTCTCTCATTGAATTCCCAAGGCAATACCAGTGGCCTGAACTTCAATCTTTATCTTTCTTCTCCCGATAGCGACAAATCGCATGACGAGATTGATTTCGAATTCCTTGGCAATGATAAAACCGTTGTCCAAACCAACTATTTCACTACAGGTAACAGATTTTCACCACCTCCTCTATTCATTTCTTAAGCTGCAATTACTACATTTTTATGATTTCTTCTGGTAATTATTGCTCTGATGCTTCAATTTATAAAAGGGTGTGATTTTGAATTATTTGAAATTATGCAGGTACAGGGAACAGAGAGCAAATTCATGATCTAGGGTTTGATTTTTTCTGATGGGATTCACGAGTATATGATCAAATGGAATCCAAATTCAATAGAATGGTTGATAGATGGGAAAATGGTGAGATTAGAAGAAAGAAAAGATGGTGAGAATTTCCCTCAGAAACCCATGTTTTTATACCCATCAATTTGGGATTCAACCTGCATTGCTGAAGGCAATTGGTGTGGATCTTATGTTGGATGTGATGAACCCTATGTTTGCCTCTATAAGAACATTCATGTACCTGTTGGGTCTGCAATTGAACGTTCTTCTTCTGATACTTGATCATGGCTCTGCAGCAATTGCTGATTTGGGATTTATTTTTATTTGAATTCCTGTGAAGTTGTGTATGAATTTGTCCATTTTTGTCACTCGAGCTTTTGATTTGGTGAGTTATGTACTTTATTGATTTCTGTCTTATTTGTGATACTGTAAAGAGAATCATTGAACATAATCGCCATTACATTGCATTACTGTGTCTGCTTCCATGATTTTGTTCTCCATATCATAGAGAAAAAGCTTAAACCACTTTTTATGCGTGTCTGCTCATTTTGTCTGCAGTTTAGTTAGAACTTTCAACTGCTAATATATGAACTACCATCTTATACGTTCCTTCTGTAATCATTAATTTGATGGTTTTTATGCAATGAACTCTTGATTTTTCCTCGTATTTAATCTATAAACGTTGATATTACTTGCAAGAATCAGATACAAAAAAAAATTCTTTTCTTATTTCTTTGCTTTGATGATTCAAGCACTTGCATATTGCTGATAAATTCTGCTTAAGAAGCTGAGGCAGTTTTTTCTGGTGGGGTTCGAAGAGTGGTGAGAAGCGGTTACACTAGTTAGCATGGAATCATATGTGCAGGAGAAAGAAGGATGGTGGTATGGGTTTCAGGGATCTCCATAGTTTCAACTTGGCTATGTTAGCGAAGTAGGTGTGGCGTCTTTTGACCTCGCCTAATACTCTCTTTTATAGAGTTTTCAAATCGAAATATTTCCGAGATGGGAATTTTCTTGATGCACAGTTGGGTTATAAACCTAGTTTTTTTTTTAGAGGTATTTTGGCTTCCAATGTGGTTTTGAAGCATGGAGTTCGGTCGAGGGTGGGCGATGGAAGTAGAATTAATGTGGTTAGAGATCCATGGCTACCTGTAGATGGTGATTTTTTTGTGGAGGATGCTAGTCTTTTTGTTGATAATAGTGCTATGGTTAAAGATCTTTTGTTGGAGGGGGGAGGGAAAGTGGGATGTTAGTAAGATTATTTATCTCTTCTCTTTGAGAGATATTCAAACTATCCTAAATATCCCTCTTAGTGTTAAAGATAGAGAGTATGAAATTATTTGGCATTATGATAAAAAAAGAAAAAAAAAGGGTCTTTTTAGTGTCAAATCTTGCTATTTGCTCACTTTGAATGTGTTGAGTAGGGGTAGTGATCGTGTGGAGGGGGAGTGGTGGGGTAGTAGTTGGAAGTTGGATGTAGCACCGAAGGTGAAAGACTTTGTTTGGAGAGCATTGAGAGACATATTGCTGACTAGATCAAGGTTGATAAGGAGGAGGGTAAATGTCGATGCTAAGTGCCCTTATTGTGATGAGGAAGACGACGTTAATCATGCTTTGTTGATGTATAATAAGGTAAAGGAGGTTTGGAGGGTGTGTAGGGTGGAGGAAGCTTTTGCTAATATTTCTTTTAAGAATTTATTTTTGCAGGTACATAGACAAAATAATAAAGAGAAGCTTACCTTTCTTTCTTACGTTGCATGGGCATCATGGAATGCTAGGAACAAATTCATTTGGCAACAAAAAGATTGGTCACATTTGGAAGTTAGTGCTACTGCTGCTTCATTTTCTCAAGATTTCAAGAATGCAAAGGAACGGCAGGTAGTGGCACAGGCGCATTTTCCTCGGTCTATTCCTCTCGTTTCCGAACTGGGCACACTGACTTGTCATGTTGATGCTGCCGTTTTTTCCAGCACAAGGTTGGCTGGCTTTGGTGCCGTTTTTGAGGATAATGAAGGGCCTTTTTTTACGAGTTTATTCTAGCTATTACGAAGGTACTCCTTTACTTATGGCTGAAGCGTTGGCATTGCGAACTTCTTTAGAGTTTATCCTTCAGCGTGCAAGATGCAGGCACAATTTTAATCGATTCTCGTAGTGTTTTCTTGGCTCTTTCATCAGAAGTTAGAGATCTAAGTGAGTTTGGTATTGTTATTTCCAATAGTAATTTGATTTTAGAGTCTAGTACTATTGTCAAAGTTAGATGTTAGACGACACGATAATGTAGGTACTCATTGTCTAGCAAGAGCTTCTTCCTACAGTTATAATCGTGATCATATTTGGGACTCAGTGTCCGATTGTTTGTTTGATTATTTTTTCTTGAGGTAATATATTACTGATTACTCTCTTAAAAAAAAAAAAAAAGAAGCTGAGGCAGTTTTGTTTGTTTATTCAGTTAAAAGGGACCGTAGGTTGTTGACAGTTCACCCAAGATGCCATGCTGGACAACAACAATGTATGATCTATCAATTATATGTTGTGAATTGTTGTGATCTTTGATTAAAAAGATTGGTAAAATGTCAACATCTGATAAAGGAAAGGTCAATGCTCTTATCAAAACCCTCAAGATTCAATAAAAGGGTTTCGTGTTAGGAATTAGAAATGTCTGAAGCTAATGAATATGGAGCAATTTTTTCTGAACTTTTTATTAGGGTATTGCTATTTTCATAATGGACTTTGCTAATGATAGAGCAACTCCCCTTTTGTAATTTTAAACTTATTTAATTGTCTATTTTAGCAAACTCTGCACTGGAAATAGTAGCACTCTTTTTAAAGTATAGAATTTGAAATACTCGATCTACGATTTTTTTTTCCCTTTTTTTAACTTTTGCCAAACTGTAGAAATATTTACCACTAAACTATGCTGAATTTGTGTAATTGCCTCTTTACGTAGGACGCATTGGAGAATTTGTTCATGACAAATTTTTGTTTTAGTCATTCAATGTTAAATTGAGTATGAAAAATAGCTCTATTATGGAGTAAATTGCTGAATATAGCATCCATTATTTGTAAATAGTAGCTAAATTATCAAATTCTAGTATTGCAAAATAAGATAGATTTGAACTTTAAAAAAAAAAAATTTCGAGTGTTTGTTGGAATGGATAGATGAGAAATTCTTAAATAGATATGGTTTATCACGTAATTTATGCACCAATTTAACAGAGATTTTTTCTTATTATGACATCCTACCATTTATGATTTAATTATTGGAAATTTTCTGATATCAGAAAATATATTATGATTACCAAGAAAAGTGGATTCATTTCAAATATCATGGAAAGATGGAATAAGAATTGCTTGTGAGAGCATTGAAGCATCTTCTTTTCCTAAATTGATGATCCACCAAACTCCAAAACACAGAATAATAATAGTAACATAAAAAGAAAATTGCATAATAGGCCATCTGTCCAATAATAATGTGGTAGGTGTACTTGTTGGTACACCCTCACACGACATCGTTTTTTCTCAACAGGAAAGAAAAGGTTCTCATGATTGGGAAATAAAAGAAAACGTAAACGGATACCACCTCAACTTCTTATTATGCACATGCAACAATGGCAACTATTTTTTATGAATTTTTAAATTATAATTTTAGTATTTAATAAAATGACCTTTTAAAATATTTAATAATTTAAGTAGCTATAAAATACTAACATTTTAATTTTTCATCAAAAACTTAACAATTAATGTTAATTAAGCATGTAAGCGTCCCTCAAACAGTGGACTACTACATGGGAGCATTGCAAATCACAACCGAATCAAAAATACAGTTTATCGATTGGTTTAATCTGGTCTACAGTGCTGAAAGTCTAAAAATTGATTTGTTCAGAATTTAATTTTTAGTTTTAAAACCGAACTACAATATTGCGGTTCGGTTGATATTCGGTGTTGTTTTTCAATTAAAAAAAATGGTCAGCTTTTTATATTGTTTCACATATTAGGTTCGGTTCGACCAATTGAACCGAATTTACTCACTCCTATCGACTACAACATGGCTGCGAATTAATTGACATTTAAAAATATGTTAATATTCAATTTGGCGAAAAAGATATATAAGTTTGTGCCAAAAAAATATGTCAACCTTTTATTTTACTATTTTTATTTTTAATATTTTATTTTAAAAATACTAATTTTTAAATATCTGATTATCACCAAATTATTACTACACCATTTATGCAAAAATAAACGTCAACTATAACATGTTTGAGGATAAATTTCCATCTATTCCAATAAAAATCTTAATTTTTATTATAATTTTTTCAGAATAATGTTTATTTTTATTTTTAAAAAGTTAAAAAAGTTTACGTTACTAAAACATATTAAACAATTTTTAAAATAAATTTATCATAAAAAGTCTCCAAAATCAATTTCACAAAAAATAATGTACATAAAAGTTACACTTTTTTTCTAAATTTTTGAAAATAAATACCAATATGGCATTTTATAATTAAAAAATGGAGAGCATAATCAAATTTTTTTATAATTTAGAGTAACAAAAATGAGGAAAATATATTATTTTGTTAGAGAAAAAAAAAATTGTTTTACATCACAATAATTAAACCTACGGTCCCATTGGACCCCATCGAGTGCAATTCCAGAGAGCAAGTAAATGGAAAAAAATGAAAAAAACAATCTTCTTCTTCAACTTTCGACGACTTTCCTTTCATCTTCACCATCCAATCACTCTTCTGTGGCCCCCTTCTTCTACCTCTTTGAGTTCATCCCAAGTTAGCTATTAGATTCAATATGAGTTTTTCATTTTCTTTCTCTTTTACTATTTCTTCTGGTTTTTGTCATCTTTTCACTGTTACTTAAGATTATATCATGAATCCTGATCTGGGTTTTTTGTACCCTTCTTCTAGCTCTGCCTGTCTAACCAAATCTGTAATTAAATTTCGTATTTGAACTTGTGGCTTTTTTCTGAGCTAAAACCCTTCAAATTTGGGAGTTTTTGAGTAGTTCCTGATTTGGGTAGTTGACAGATGTTTGGTTCAGGGATGAATTTGATCACTACTGTTATTGGATTTGGGATGAGTGCCACTTTTATCGTGTTTGTTTGTACCAGAATTATTTGTGGGAGGCTTCGAGCTTCTCAATCTAGGCAAATGTTCGAGATTGAATCGAGAATTGACCTTGAGCAGGTTTTATTTTTTTTCTCTCTTCTTAATTTTGTTCTCTGTACTGTACTTGTTTAGCTTGATATGGTTGCTGATATATCATATATGTGTATATTTCTAATGTTCCCATTACTAATTTTAAACTGGACTTCTTGAAGATTAATTAGAAATTTAGAAAAGCAAATTCACTGTATAAATTTGGGTATTGAATTGTTTATTCTGTTCTGTGGAAGAAAGAATTCGAAAGCGAATTGAAGAATTGACGTATGAAGGGGCTATAAGTCCAAAAATCTAGCCAAAATCAACCCTTTGTCTTTGCATATAATCTCTCATTTTAGAACTTTGAATTAATAAATGTAACAGTTTTAAATTTTTTTGATTCAGCTTCCAGAACATCGGATTAATGGTCTTGAACCAGTGCTGGTTGCTGCAATTCCTACGATGAAGTTCAGCCGCGAAGCATTTAGTTCAGTTGAAGATGCACAGTAAGTTTTGCCACCAATTAAAGAACAATGGTTATTTAGCCTTGACATACAAATTTTTCTATTTAGGCATGAATAGATAATTGGCATTGCTTAAAAACTTTGAAGTACTTTTTAACTTAAAAAGTCAATTATTTACCTATTTGTCTTGGGCTTTTTCTGCTTTTAAGTTGTTTTTAAAAAAAGCAACAAAATGCTGTTTTTTCATTAGAATTGCTTTTTATAAGGAAAAAAGAAAAGCATAAGCAATGCTAAATACTGACTTTGTTCATTACCATATAAGCTCCTTATTTATAATTGCAGTTTTAAGGCCTATATTACATTATGCTCTTGATTGTAATGATAATATCATAGACTCATTTCTAGGGAAAAGTCTCCCCCCCTTCCCCCCCTTTAACTATTATGCTTTGGGACTTTTAGCCACTGAGTATACTAGTAGACGCTTTTAGCCCCTGTACTACCAAATAAAAGCGCTTTAGGCCCCTTCGACCGGCCGTTTGACCCATTTTTTTCCGGCGACAAATTTTGCAAATGAGTATACCAAATTAAAACTCTTGATGTAAGGATTCCAAATCTGGTCTCATATCTATCGTCCAACCACCTGAAGACCTCGTTTTATGTGTTTAAAAAAACTTTAAACATGTAAAACGAAGTCTTCCGGTGGTTGGATGACAAATATGAGACATGATTTGGAATCCTTACATCGAGGGCTTCAATTTAGTGTATTTATTTGCAAGGTTTGTCAACGGAAAAAATTGAATCAAACGGCCGGCCGACCGGAGGGACATAAAGTACTTTTATTTAGTAGTACGGGACTAAAAGTGCCCACTAGTATACTTAGGGGGCTAAAAGTCCTAAAGCATAATAATATAGGGGGCAAAAATTAATTTTTGCCCCTCATTTCTACTTTTTCCCAAATTTGGTTTGAGACGACATCATATTGTGTCTATTTTCCATTCTAAACTTAAGAAGCTATGTCCGTTGCTGAAATGATTGAAATATTGGGTAATACAGATGAGACTGAGCGGTTCTTTTTGTTTTTTGTTTTTTTCTTTTTTCCACAAATAGGTGTTCCATATGTTTAGGGGAATACCAAGAAAAGGAAGTACTTCGAATCATGCCAAAATGCGGCCACAATTTTCATCTTTCCTGCATAGATGTATGGCTAAGAAAACAATCAACATGTCCAGTATGTAGGTTCCCAGTAGAAGAAGACTCTTTGGATACAAAACATGTAAGACAAGCAACACGCAGTCATATATTTCGATCAATTGATAGTCCAGAAACCTCAGCTGAACATTCTCGACAATGGCTATTACCCGGTTCTGAGCATTTGTCGGTTCCACCTAGTAATCTGCAGAGGCATACAGATGCTGTTGTTTCTGGAAACTCTCAACTTGCTCCTGCAGAATCATAAATGGGTCATTTATGAAGATGAGAAAGCTGTAGATTTGATTCGTTTTGATATTTGTAATACACAATTTCTTCGTTGGAGCAAGAAAGAACACGGAAAAAGTTTAGTTTTTAAGTAGTTTTGTACATAAAAGTTCCTTCAATCTTCTGTAACATGGTGTTCAGACAGCCTCATTTGTTGTTGTGACATAGCTGTAATATTCCTGAAAAGCTCACAGAGAATAGTTCAAACCATCTTTGCCAATTTTCCTCCTCTTTTTTTGGCTCCATCAACTTCAATAAGGAACTCCCATCAAAGAACCGGAAATTATCGGAAAAACGAGGGTAGTATTTAAAATTCATACATTCTTTATTTTAACCAAATCATATGATCTAAAAAGTCCATATGTTACAATTTCAATTTGTTTGCATTTTATTTTATTTTTTAAATATATTGCCCAACTCTAATAAGAAACTTGGTATTACAATAAACCAAATATTATATAATGATTTGTCAAAAAAAAAATTATATAATGGATTATCAAATATATCAGCTGTTGGAGTTGAGTTCCTAGCCTAATGGTTAGTGACCAATAGGTCACGAGCCCAAATCTACATTCAGGCATGTGTTGATAAGAGAGGGTTACCTCCTATTACGTAGCCATAGGTTCCATTGAATTTGAAAAAAAAAAAAAAAGTCTAATATGTACACTGAAAATCAAATTAGATATAAGCTACAAAATTGTAGTAAATTTCTACATTAATTTTCTAATTCGTACATCCTTGCCTTTGGGAGGACGTTTTGTTGCCTTATATTGGCCGTTTAGAACCAAATGTGGTTAAGAAAAGCCAATGAATAAATTAAAAATTATAATATCATTATTAATCTAAATAAAAACCACTTTATTAATAATAATAATAGAAGATCATTGATTGGTTCAACCATATGCATCTAAACGATGAGTTCAAAGATAATGACTAAGTCACTATAATTAATTTTAAGTTTATATCATCGAAGAAGCTTATACTAATTTCAAACTTAATTATAAGTAGAAGGTCGTGGGGTTAGATTTGTTAAGTCCATAAGTTGGTTAACTAAATTAAACATTGCCCTTTGATTAATCACGATTACCGTCATATAACTAAAGTTATTTAAGTTGTCATTCTACACTTGTCTTGTATAGACAAAATACACACACAAAATGACAAATTTTTCATTTCTCCTAGAGTGGAATGAAAGTCTTGGGAATCTAAACGCTACTAATAATAAGCAAAGCAACCTTTTTATGACTATTAGGACTGCAAATGAGCTGAGCGGCTCGTGAGCCGTTCGGTGTTCGCTCAATAAAAGCTCGGCTCAAGCACGGATCGATAATAAATGAGCCGAGCGCGAGCGGGAAATCTAGGCTCGTTTAATAAACGAGTCGAGCACAAGCAGGTCAGCACTCGGCTCGCTCAAAAAAATACATGTAAAAATACGAGCGGCTTGCGAGCCACTTGATGTTCGCTCGATAAAAGCTTGGCTCGAGCTCGGATCGATAATAAACGAGCCGAGCGTGAGCGAGACGAGCCGAGCACGAGCAGACCAGTGCTCGGCTCGACTCGGCTCATTTGCAACCCTAATGACTATTGTCCTAATAAGCAACATCTTTTAAAGTAATAACTTTTATTTTGAGTTATGTTATGTGATATCTAGTAATATAATTTGGAGCACGGCTATATCTCTCGCCTCTCATCCCTCTCGAATGGTCTATTTTTAGAATCACATTAACGTAATTCTAAAACACGTTAGTGTAAAAATTTTCATCTCAAAGTCGAGAAGCGAGACGAAAAGCTTTATTCTATTCTTAATTAGATTTATAAAAGGTTAATTACTTTATCTTTTATTCATTTATTTATTTTTTGGTTGAATATGGAGAATTTGATCCATTATATATTGTCAAAATTGTAAGTGCACTTCTTACTTGTCTACGTGTATTCACTACTTTTTTTAATTATTACTCTATTAAAAAATAGTTAATAATTACTCAAATAGCTAAACATGACATGAACAACCGATTTTACTAAATATACTCTCACTTTATTTACCTTTTTTTTATAAAAATATTACTTTTTATAATTAAATAAATTTGCTTTTCTTAATTTTTGTACTTTCTAGATCTAAAAGTTAATTACCTACTAATATATGATTAAATAAATTTAATATTTATCAATCTAACCATATTAAAATACTTATTATAAATTTACACACCAAGATTTAGGTTAATAATGAATGCATATAGGTCTTAAATTAATTTTCCTTCCCAAATAAAAAAAAGTCATAGTGTATTAGTAATTCACGTTTTAATAACATTATTTTTTCCTAAGTTTTGTTTATAATGAAAATTGAAAACACGCAATATCAAGATATTCCATAAATTTTTATATTTGTCCATAAATAATTGTATAAATGAACTTTAATTTAAATTTCTATTTTTATATTTACAGCTGATAAATAAAAGTAAATAAAAATTTAAAGAAATACTATTTTCATAGTAGTATATCCATGTACAATTAAGTTTAAATTTACAAAAAGATGATTAGACTATAATAAGTTTAAATTTACAAAAAGATGATTATATTGTAATTAGAGCATCTCCAATGGTAATGTGAATTGCAGTTGATGTGTCAATTGAAATATAAGGTATGAACAATTACATGGCTAACAATTTATTTCTAGAGTTTAACTTTAAAAAACTTTTTTTCCATTTGCTTTTCTTTCTGGGATTCACAATTTAATGGATAGTCAATCCCATAACAATTTTAACATAAACAATATCTAGTAGGTCCTCCAAAAATAGAAGATCTATTAGACAGTGTCTATTAACACGTCAACTAGAAGGTCAGTTAGACATTAATATTTGAGTTTTTTTTAAAATTATTTTCATTTCCTGATGTATCCGTTAAATGGAAGTCATTCACTGTTACATTAGAGATGTTCTTAGCAAAATCTACTCTGAAAATAGAATTACCAAAAACTTAAATAACAGTAATATAAAAAATAAATAATTTATTAAAATGAAATACAAAATATAACTGAAACACTTGTTTGTGGACGAAAAGGAGTGCATTATTTTAAATTCTATCAAAGTGAGCATATTTATATAAACATACAATGTCATATACGCATATACAAACCGTTAATACATATAATTTAAAAATTTAATCAACATGTAAATATTTTATTAGCTAAAAAATGAAAATAAAACCAAAAGAAAGGACAATGTAAGGGAATATGGAGCCCACAAATCATTCCATCTTTAATCAACAAGAGATAAAATTCCAAAATTAACTTCCACGTCACACTCTTTCCAAAAAAAAAAAATTCCACGTCACCACTAATTAAACTAACTTTGGCGCCGGATTTTAAAATTCAGGTATCCAACGTCCGATATCCTCTCTTCATTTATAAAATGACAAACTTGTCCGACTTTTTTTCGTTTGCTTCCCTATGTATTCTTCTCATCAATAAGCTAAAGTTATTTACCATTTTAACCCCTTTTGCTTCCTAATTAGGACAATTAACTCATGTTATTTGTTAATTCCTTTGGTTAATTTCAGAAAAGTACAAATTAACCTAAATAATTGAGATGCGTCATCAATTATTCTTCTACCAACATTAGTATTAGTTAGACTATCATTTGTGTGTATATATAGTGCTAACTCTAAACTTAAGCTATGACATGCAAAAACCGTAGTTGAAGTAATAAATCTTATTAGTGTCACAAAATCTTAGTACTGTATTTAGTCATGGAAAAACTTAAGAATGTTACTTCCACTGCTAAAACAGCTAATAACTCGCCATCAACGAAATCTAGCTCAGTACGTAGATTTGTTGGAGTTAGGCAAAGACCGTCAGGAAGATGGGTTGCAGAAATAAAGGATTCTTCGCAACGAGTAAGGTTATGGTTAGGAACATACGATACCCCTGAAGAAGCGGCTAGAGCTTACGATGAGGCTGCTCGTGCTTTGCGTGGCGAAAATGCTCGAACCAACTTTGCTTCTTCAATCAATAATTACAATAATGATAATTCGAGTGGTGGGTTGGTTTCGGAGGCGGATGGAAGGCATAGTCTTAGTTTTTCTTCATTGAAAGCAAAACTAAGCAAGAACTTGCAAAATATTATGGCCAGAACAACAGAAAATAAGTCAACAAAAAATAGAGTAAGTGATCACTTCACTTTTGCTAGTATATTTCATTTTGGAAGCCAACAATACCAAAAGCCAATGGATATTAAAAATATAGAGAAAGTGGTGCAACCTAGCATTATTGTTCCATCTCACGTAATAGACGAGCCTTCTTCATGGGAAACCTCAAGTGTTTCTGATTGTAGTACTGAATGGGTTGGGTTCAAGCAACTTGGGCTTGACTCAGATGGGTCAGATATTGGTGAAGTTAATATTGGTGATGGTGGGTTTACAGAACAAATGATGGGTTGGATGGATAACCCGGAGATTAGTGATGAAGGTTCAAGGAGTAAGAGATTTAAGGTTTCATCATCTGTGATGGTTCCTCCTAGTTTCAGCAACGAGTCTTCTCCGTCGCCGTTTCAAGGTAAGAATTAGAGAGATCAATCAAATAATAATTATAGTTGTAATAATTTATGTTGGTCATGTGGCAGTTACAGTTGCGTTCAGTTATAGTTACAGTTCTAGTTCTTTTAATTTAAGTGATGTTAATGACGAAGTTGTTCTTATTTAGCATGCACATACAATATAGTGTGAGAAAAAGATCAAGATATTAATTTGAATACAATAATAAGATTGGGCCATGTATAATAATTCCTTTCTTTTTTACTATCAACATGCACATTGATATGTGATGATAAGTATAAAAGGGACAATTATCAAATGTTAACCTATCTTCATCTAATTATATACTTAAAATATAGATAAGTTAGTGGGTACAGTGAAAATACATTTCTGTCGTAGCCTAAGATATCCGGCTTCAATATTCTTAAAAATGTCATATTATGATAAATTTTATTCGAGAACATATATATCTGCAAATCTGAAAAATTGAAAAAGGTGAATCTCATACGTTAATCTACGTATCTTATGCCGAGCCTAGTAGCGCATGCTTATAATTTCAAGCGGGGCATTAAATTATATTTTCTCGAATGAGGAAGTAAAATCCAAACCAAATCCAAAATCTACGTATCTTATTGCAATACTTTCCTAATCAAATTAATATGTCAATTGATTATAATCACATTAACATGAGATAAGAAAGAAAGATTAACGAGCAGTCAAATAATCTTTAATCACGTACGTGGAAGAACAGTATTTCTTTTATTTGTTTGGGATAGAGAAGAAAAAGACAAAGGAAAGTACGAGAGAAATGGCGTCATGTGTTGCACGTGTTTTCCACATGATATTGTCCCCATTCATTTTTAGCGGTAGTAGATTCATGTACTACTTCATTTATCAATCTTAATCACGGTTAATTTATGGTGTTAAATCAAATATTTGGCACTTTCCTCGTGATTAAAATATTAAATTAGGAATTAAATATTTGCTTAATTTACACTTGCCTGCAATTATTAAATAACATAAGACTCTTAGCTTGTCTTGACCAACATTAACAAAAAGATAAACACTTCACTGCTAACGAAATGGCTAGTCGACTTGTGACTACTCCAGTCCATTCTTATTTAACCTAATTCTGACCGGTTTGGTAAATTTAGGGCGTGTTTAACAAAAACTAGTTGTTTGGATAAATATTTCAGTAGTTATATACAAAACGTTAAAAATTAAGCTAATAAATTTTGTCTTTTGATTTTTGTAAAACGTTATTTAAATGGTCAAAATTTACATAAAAAATTACTACTTTATATAAAGTTGGCGAAAACAGCCATAACTGAGTCAACTCGCAGGTTTAACAATTATGGTTACTTTTGTAAATGGTTGTTGGCAAGGGTAAGCATGGGACGGAATTGTGTAATTTTCAATCTCGTCCCAAATTTTCAGGATACAAAAATTACAGTCATTCAATCCCAATAACTAAGTTGTCTCATCTCGTACCATTTTTGGGACAAAACAATACGAGTTTTCTGGTCCAACGAGATCAGACAAAAAGTTATTATGATTTTTGAAAATTATATTTGTGAATGAAATATTTAATATTCTACTGAATAACCCAAATCCTACAATTTAAAGTAAATAAATAATATTTATGATTAATACATTTGGTCAAGAAAAATATAGCATGCTAAAGTGTTCTACTTAAAATCATCGAATCTTCCGTCACATCCACCCTATATCTTGTAATTTCCAAAGAAATTTGCTGTAGAATAATAATATCTTTTAGTTTAATCACGAAATGAGGCTAGTATTTATATTTTAAAATTATTTTAGGGTTTTACTTTTATATGTATTGAGAAAATTAAAATAAAAAATAGTATAATTCTTAAATATAAAAGGTCAGAAATCTTATTTTGAATACAGAGAACACGGTGTAGAATTTTGAAATACAACGGTTCAATATTTATTAAATTACTATCCTCAAAAATAAAGAGTTGGTGCAGTGATTGACAACGCAACCTTTTTAGCAGGAAAATTTGTGTTCGATTCTTATCTTCCCCTAAATTAAAATACTTATGTTAAAAATAAATAAATAAATTACCATCCCCTACGAAAATTATATTTTGGACATTACTATTAAATTGTCATTTATGGGCTTACCGGTCCACAAGAATAATTGGAAAAAAAAAAATAATACAGTGGTTTTTCATTTTTTTTTTTAAAGAATATATTATTTAGTTGGTTGGTGTGATAATATATAAACACATGTGGGGTATTTCTATGACAAATAATAAATCAACGTTTTACTCCATCAATCATTGAATTCAAATTTTGAAAAACAAACACCGTAAAATAAGAATGAATGTACAGGAATTACTCTCCCGTTCCATTTATATATAGAAAAACTTTCATTTTTTAGGGTTCTATTTGTGTGAAAGTTTTTTTTTTTTAAATAGTAAATTTTGAGTGTAATAAAAAGCAGCTTTTTTTTTAACTGTCTAAAATATTTTTGATAGTGATAGATGTGTTGAATTAAATATAATAGGTGATTTTTTATATATTGAATTAAATAATAAATGCTTTTTGAGTAAATGGGAGAATAAATAGTGATTTTTTTTGTAAGAGTTAAATTTTGACATTTTTTTCATGAAATAGTTGGAATTATAATAACTGTGCGCTATAGATAAAAATTGTGAACTAATTAAAAGTGAAAAATAAAAAATAAAGCCATAATTTTTTACACTTATTCAATCAAATACAATATAAAAAACAAAGTACTTATATAGATAAAATGGGATTAAATACAAATATAAAAAAGTGAAATAAAGCCCTATATAGAGAAGAGTTATGGCGAAAATCTTATTTTACTTACCTACAAATCTGTTATCTTCAACTTAAAATTTTTCCGCCATTTTTCCCACCATGTTTATTTTTTTTCTTATTTGGCGAAAAATAGACTATAATATGACCCTTCACATTTCTGGTGGAAAAGTAAAAAAAGTGGAGAAAGAGAAAATAGAGGTGTGTACTTAATAGTACGCTTATTAATATTTTATTTTATTAGTCAAATCAATATTTTTTGGTATAATTTAAAATTATAGTTTAATAATTAGATTGAGATATATATTTTTGAATTAAAGTATGAAAAATATGTTTTTTTTTAAATATGTGTGTAAAATGAATATTTTCTATATAAATGGAACGGATGAAGTATTAAATAAAAAAAATATATAATTATACATGTATATTTTTAAAAAATTAAATTATTTTGTTTCATATATATATAAACCTTGAAAAGTATTCCAATTTTTTTCATGTTGTAATTCTGTTTATAAATCATTGTAAAAACTATTTCATTTGTTTTTTAAACAAAGTAAAA
>CATIWJ010015521.1:0-16155 GCA_949640765.1 Croton laevigatus | reverse complement strand
AAATACAGTTGTTTGTATTTTATAACTAACCTAAATATACTTTAATCTACATAACCCAACCTATCAAACTATCAGCACCAAACTTGAATCTACTCATGCTGTCAGAAACGTAAAGAATCAAAAAATACGGAGGTAGTATATACATATAAACTATATCAAGAAGTTATAAAAGACTATGTTGCTTCATTTTAATTTCAAACTTCATTTGTTTTATGATATGATATATTTAAACTATTGCAAAATAAACCAATTTTACATTAATTTATTTTATCATTATTTAGTTTGTATTATATTTAATATTTATTTAATTAATTAAAATCACTCCCTCTTTTTGAATCACCAAAACCTAAGCCATATCTTCTCCCTCATTCACTACTGCCATAACCATAGCCACCACCAGACCTCTCAACTCTTCATCTCCCTCACATTCTCTTTACTTTCTCTTACTTAATAACCAAATCACTCTTTTTTTTTTTTTCCCTTCTGCCGTATCCAGTCCTAGGTATTGGCTTGACTTGGTTACAATAACCAAAGCTACAGACTCTTTTTTTTTCCTCCCAGCATAAGTGAGCCACCACAGGCAAAAGACACAGAGTGCATGGTAAAAGAAAGTGAATACTTGGTCGATGTTGTTGATTATTGAAAGAGATGCGGCAGTGATTTTAGATATTATGTTGTTATTAGTATTTATGACTTGTGGAGTTGAATACTATTTAAATTCCGGAGTAATTTTAGATAGGCGTTTTGATATGCATAACTCATTAAATTTTATCATATTCTCAAAAGAATTCATTTTTTGTAAATAATTTTTAAAATAGCAACTTTTCAATTATAAACAGAATATAAACAATTTATAAACATATTATAAACAACATTAATATGGCTCTTTTAAGAGTTAAAAATTACAATACAACTTTTTTAAGGAAAAAAAAAGACTAAAAATTATTTTCAGACTTAAATCAGGCCTTTTCTGATAGTGTCCCTTTTAGATATAAGCATCCTAGAGCCATCAAAATTGTTCAAGTTTTTATTAGAGATAGATGGTGGTGTAGTGTAGGAAATCGTGATGGTTGTTGTTCTTGCTATTTATTTTTAATTTTTCATCTAAATAAATAAAATAAAAATTTTATTTTTGGATTTGTTTGGTGGTTTGTTGATTAATTAAATTGGCCAACATAATATGTCGAATTTATATATATTTTGGAAAATAGAAGGACTTAAAAGCAGATTAGCTGAAAACTTATGGATTTGAACAAATTTTTTCTATTAATTTTCATATATATGAACTTTCATGGGTTTTTTTGCCTGTTGAACCAATTAAAATTTTTAAATACTGCCTTTTTTTGATTTACATATCATTTAATTTTATCAATGACTAATACATATTCTTTCCCTTCGATTTATATAGACAAAAGGGAGAAAAAGTCATTTTTTAATATAAACCAATAAATTATCCTTAATATCTTTATAATATAGGAGAAATTAACTTAATTTTGTGATTTATGTTTAATATATTGATATCAAAATTCATTAAAAATATTATAATAATTTTAATTATTTATACATGAAAAATTTTCTATGCAAACTAAAACACTAAATTTATAAATTTTTTCTAAATAAATAAAAAAAAGGTACAATTTTGTATAATTTGATGGGAGAGTGTAATAATCAAGTTCGTTTTGTTTGACACATTATTAAACTTTAGACATAGATATAAATATATTTAGACATAATAGTATCTCCGTCTTTTTCATTTCTTTACACCCTAAAAACATAAATACCAATAAATCACCAATACCAATATACAAATAATAATAAACAATTATTAATCCTTTATACCACTTACTTTTTCACCAATACCAATAAAAAAATAATAATAAACAATTACAAAACTTACTATAAATTGAAATATAAACAATTCAAAAAGATACCCAAAAAAGAAAATGTAAAGAAATAAAAAAGACGGAGGTAGTATATTTTATATTTTTATTAACGTGGAGTTTATTGATATTTTTTTAAGGTAACTGAATATTATTTCTTTTTTCCCATAACTGAATATTAATTCGCATGATACTAATTCCTGCGAGTCTTTTTTTTTTTTTTCTGAGTTAGATTTCTGTTACTTTAAAATGTTTATTGGAGGATCAGATGTGAAGATTAAAAATTTAAAAAGAATTTTAGAGATCTGCTATATAAAGTTTTAATATTAACTATATTTTTTTATTATGTATACCCATTTTTCATATTTAATTTTATTATTTATTAAATTTTATATTATTTTACTTTTAATTTTATGTATATCATATTTTTTCAATGAACTTATTTAATTGTTCTTTGATGAATTTTATATAATTTTAGTATGTATAAGATATTTCAAAGTAATATTAAATTCATAAAAGTTATTAAATTATATTAAACATGATATTGCATTCTAAAAATATAAAATATAACTATTAAGTATTCATAATTATTTAAAAATAATTAAATATTCTAATATTTGTATTTTCAACCAACTTGATAAATTTAGATTATCCTAAAAAATATGTCAGAATTAAATTTTAAAATATAATAAATATAAAAAATGAAATTTTATGACAATTATTATTAATAGTAGTTGGAATAAGATGAAATATTTTTTAAATAAAAAATTCTTACTCGAATAAATTTATTTTTGAAAAAAAAAATCAAATTACAAATTTTTTATATACTAACATGAAATAATTAGAATTCTAAAATAATTTTATAAAAAGTGAAATTTAACTAAATCTTCTCCATGTAATAACATAAACAATAAAATTTCTATAATCTTCTCCATGTAATAATAGAATATAAAAATAATATTCACATGTTTCCAAAAAAAAAAAATTCAAATGAATAAATTTATAAATTAATAAAATAAGTTACAATAAATTTTTATAATACAAAATAAATATTGAAAATGAAATGTTTTATTTAATTTTTTTACCAAAAAGTACATTAATTAATTAAAAAATCATTACTGGTTCATAAGCAAATTAATAGAGGATGAAATATTCTTAATCCATGTGGGTTTCACTCAAACTAATGACAGTGCTATTTTGATCATTGCATATGCGACTGCATTTTCATTCTTATGCACATGCAGATAATGAAAACTCACAATACAATTTGGCAACTCTAGCTAGGGGTGAGCAAGATTTTTCCAAAAACCAAAAACTGATCCGATATCAAACCGAACCGATTTTTCGGTTAACTGAATTGATCAGTTTAGTTTCAGTTTTAGAAATCTAAAAATCGAAAATTTTGGTTCGGCATTCGGTTTTGGACGTTGGAGGACTGAACCGAACCGGCCGAAATCAAAACTCACCGTTTTATGCATATAAGTTATAACTGGGAATAAAACCTAACCCTAAGCAAAAGTGACGCCTGCCTCCTAGGGTGTCAAGCAGGTCGGGTTGGGTCGACTTGATCTGCTATTTATTGGGTTAAACATGTTTCGAGATTGACTAACCCTCAACCCTAACCTAATCTGTTTAATAAATAGGTCGAAAATTTCAACTTTAACCTGATCTGACACGGGTTCAGGTCAACCTGATATGATCTGTTTATATTTTTTCCCTGTTATATATATATAGGTCAATTTGAACCCATTTAACCTGTTAAATTCAGGTTGACCCAAACCTATAACCTGATTTTGCAAACTACGAAAATTGAATTGCATCTCATATGATTCAATTAGTAGCACTTTAGTTTTGCATTTTATATTGCATTTACAAATATCAAATATACACTAAACCAACAGTGAACAAAACATATCAAACCAGAACAAAGCCATGCCATGCCATTACCCCATTGCCAAATAACTTGTTTTTATTTTCGTCATGAATTACAGGAACAGTAGAAGCACCTGCATTTTATCTAAATTAAAATGAAAGATCAATGAAAAACTACAAAATGTTTATCCATTTCCTAGTACAGAAAACTCAAACATCCCAACAAAGAAAGTCCAAATTTCCAAAAAAAATCAACTTCAAAGCAACCAGAATGGCAACATATAATGGGGAAACAAACAAAAGTGTGAATGCATGTAGTACCACAAAAACATCAAACATCTGTAAAGGTGTATCTAAGTCTTAACCAAACATCAGTTCAGTTTACTGTAATAGGCATAAGCGCACCTGTCCAGTTTGCCCAACAACAAGCACATCATCGCTGTTAGGCCGGCAAAGATCAGATCTTCTGGCTGCGACAAAGATCAGATTTGATGAAGCAATGATTTGATGAAGTTTCGGTTGAGAAGATCAGATCTGCTTTCGCTGCTCAACCCGAGACCACCGCTTATCTTCCGAAGTAGGAGTGGCGGAGAGAAAGTGGCGGCGAAAATGGTTGATGGTGGCGATGGGAGTTGGAGCACCGGCTGGTGATGGTGGCGATGGGAGGAGGAGAGAATGAAAGCCTCAAGATCATCATCGTTAATCTGTTTGGCGGACTACTCGCCATTTGATTGCCAGAACATGAAGAGAAAAAGGCAGCGACGGAGTAGAGAAGAAGTTAAAAAAGGACAGAAGAGGAGGAGCAGATCAGCAGAAAGAAGCAAGAGAGGAGGCGTGATAATAAGGGTGGCTTTGGCTCAAAAGAAAATGAGAAAGTGAGGGTTAAAATACATTAACCTAGATTTAATGGCAAGGAAATAAGTAGCTAAAAATCCTACGGTTGGTATGAAGAGAAGAGAATTGATTAAAACAAGTAATAATAATACTCTAATTTTATGTACATACAAGACATAAAATAATAATAATAATAATTATCATTATTATTATGAACAGTAATCAAGTTACACAAGTCGACCTGCGGGTTGAGTTTTTCAACCTAAACCTAATATATTTATTTTCAGGTCGGATTCGTGTCGACCCATTTAATTGAACAGGTCAAAAATCTCAACCCTAACCCGCTATTAATAGATCGGGTTCGTGTCGAGTTAGCAGGTCGAATCAGTTTCTGACACCCCTACTAACTTTTTATTTTCTATTGTTCCACTCTGCCTTCCTCTCCTCTCTTTTCCTCTTAATCTTCATCTCTTCTCTCCTCCTCTTTTTTATCTTTCTCTCCAAAATTTAAAGATGGGAAGAAGAGAAATTGGTAGCATCTGGTTTAGGGTTCAGTCAATCGGAGACGTCAAAAAGGGGAAAGTGCATGGAGTTACGATTTTGAGATTTCCATTCACTTCTGGTCATGTCGGTTCAAATGGAAAAGTCGAATGGTTAATTCAGTGGATGGAGCAGCGACTGGCATGGTTTCTTTGTGATTTCTGGTGGAACGGAAGAAAGGTGATGGTGGATGGGCTCTTAATCACAGAGCTATAATCTAGGCAAGGGTTAAGAAAAGAAGGTGGTGCAGGGGTTAAGAAGCACACTGGTTTTAAGTCCTGTTGTCATCGTCGATTGCGGTCGTAATTATGACTGGCAAGCACACTGGTTTTATATCCACTGTTTTGGTTAACTTTTTGCCTTATATCCACTGATTTTTGATGTAAATTGATTGCTGAAATTGATCATTTTTCAAGTTATTATGTATGTTATCTTGTTAGATCTAAGCTTTTCTTATGTATTCTTGCTAAAAATTTCTTATACACTGAGGTTGGTGGAATGCTCAACGCTTGCTACTGTGATTGGGCTCGTGTATTATTGAGCAATTCTCTCAATTTGACTTTGATCTATTTGATTTTATTGATTATTGGGTTTTTGTTGGTTTAAGGTTTCTGTTTCTAATTTTTTTTTTTTAATTTATATGGTTGCCTTAGTTGAGTTTAGGCACTTAAATAGTGGTTGTAATTATAGCAGCAGGAGGAGTTGTCGTGGCGTTGGTGGTTTCCGGCTATAGAGAAAAAATGACTGAAGCTCTTGCGTTAGGCGTAGAGAATTTTCAGTTTAAAATTAAACTGAACCGATATCGAACCGAAAAATCGGTTCGGTTCCTTATCGGTTTTATATACTGTTGGTTCGGTTATCAGTTTCCTTAAATCCTTATCGGTTTGCTTCTGTTTATTCTTATCAGTTCAGGCCGAACCGACTTTGATCACCCCTAACTCTAACAATGTAAGAAAACTCATTTTATAGTTAATGATTTATTTGCAAAATATTTATTCATTAATTTTCTAAACCAACAGAAAATTAAATTTAATAATTAATTATTACTACCTCCGTATTTTATGGTTTTTTACATTTTTCTTTTTGGGTGTATTTTATGGTTCTTTACATTTTCATTTATAGTAAGTTTTATAATTGTTTAGTATTATTTCTTTATTGATATTGGTGAAAAAGTAAGTTTTTAGAGAATTAGTAATTGTTTATTATTATTTCTGTCTTGGTATTGGTGAAAAGCTGATTTGTGTTAGTATTGATGAAAAGAAAATGTAAATAATCATAAAATACGGAGGTAGTATGTATTTAAAAAAATATTAAATTATTTAAAATTTTTAATTAGAATATTTAAACATAGTCAATCAAATTATTAAAAATAAAATTTAAAGTTAATTTTTTTACAAATTTAATATGAATAAATTACAACAATATTCATAATTAATTTATTTAATATTCTTCAAATTTTTAAACCACTGTTTTCAAAAACATTTTAGGAAATTAATCCAATCATTGTTCCGAGATTATTATAATTAAATAACAAATAATTAATCTGAATGTACACAACGTACGTATAAAAACTATTAAGTGTATAAAAACTTAGGAAACTAGCTGTGCTAGCTTCATTTCCACGCTGTCGTTCTCTGTTAAGACTCGGGAAACAGTAGCTTTTCATCAAATGACCTAATTATCCTAAGTTTAATTGACTAATTAGTCGCTTTCCTATCCTGGCTAGTGGCTATTGTGGTAAATTCGTCTCCAGTTTTGGAAACTTTACATACAAGACCGATCTCCATTCTTTCTAGGGACACCCAATGACCAAAATATCCCTTCCTTTTTCTAATTAGGGTGGCATAGATTGATCCATTACGGTAATTTCTCACTAAATAAAGAAAATACTATAAAAACTAACAGAACAAGAATCGAGCACCTCTTGTTCTATTCTATTTCTCTTTCCCTCTTCAATTTTAAATCCGACTAAGGAGGGTCGAAAGGGAAGAGCAGAAACAGAAAGGGCAGAAACAGAGATCAGTAAACAAAACGAAGAAAAGCAGATCACAGAATCACATCCAGCGCCACCGTAGCATAATAGTAACACCACCACTATCGACCGCATGAGCATGTTCAAACTCTTCGGCAGAGGGAAAGAATCGGCCAGCGATTCCTCACCGCCAGCCTCAAATTATGCATCCCAGTCGACGTCGTATTATTCTGCGGCGTCTCCGGTCACCGGGCCTGCTAGACCTATTAGGTTAGTGTACTGTGACGAGAATGGGAAGTTCCGTATGGATGCAGAAGCAGTTGCCACGCTTCAGCTGGTTAAGGAACCAATCGGAGTCGTTTCGGTTTGCGGTCGAGCTCGTCAGGGCAAAAGCTTCATTCTGAATCAGGTAATTTTTTGCTTGTAATTATATACTTGAAAGCGTAGTGAACAATTTTTTTTTACTCTCTTTGCTATCATGAACTTTAGGGATTTGATTGATGTTTTTGTACACTGTCGTCATTTTGTAGACAATGAAGATGCAATGCCACGTGCTTTATTTTTAAAGCGATTAGGTGCATAAATTATGTTGCTGGAACTGTTTTTTTTTTCCCTGCTAAGTTTCTCTTTACAAGAGTGCCGGTTTGTTATGCTCGAAGTGTTTGTTTTAATAATGGAAGTAAACAACAATATATTTGGTGCCTTCAGCAGCAGTCAATTTTATCAATTCTGCAAATTGATAGTAGGGGCAATTTCTAATTTATCTGTGTTTCAGTAGTGTAAAACGGAGTAAAGTAGTTCTATTTATTTTATGCTATAACATGCAATTTTGAAGCAAGATAGTACTTCAGTAGATTGAGCTCTCCTTCCATTTATCTATAAGACAATATGTTTGTTCTCCTTCGTGTTCACAACTTTGTTTTAATGAATACATGAGCAACTTGCTTTTTCAGTCAATTCATGGTCACGCGAAGACAATCTTTTTATCATGTACCTTGGGAAGCCAATACATTTTATCTTCTAAACAGTCTTCAAATCTACTTTTAAATTAGAGACAAGAGAGTTTGTTTTCTTTAGTCAACTACCATATTGTCTAGAAAATCAAGTACGACTATAAAATCATTTTACTGTTTCTGGCATTTTTTTTATTTCCAGTAGTTATGCTTCATGCTAAATTTGGTACTTAAAATTGTTAGAATTTTGAACTACGATTTTTTCCGTGAACTTACTCAAACCATCTCATGACATTATTTACGTTGAGGCAATTAGTTGAAGTTTCAACTCAACTCCATAAGCTATTATTATTACCAAAGTTTGTGAACGTCAAGGTTATGGTTTGAATTTGTTTCTTTACCTGTACATCTATTACATGACTATTGGGATTGCTTTTTATCATTTCTTCTAACTAGGACCTGTACTCGGGTTATGTGCTGTAGCTGCTTGGGAGAAGTAGTGGATTTCAAGTGGATTCATCGCACAGGCCCTGTACAAAAGGACTTTGGTTGTGGAGTGCTCCCTTAAAGAGAACTGCTCTTGATGGAACTGAGTACAATCTCTTATTATTGGATAGTGAAGGAATAGATGCTTATGATCAAACTGTAAGTTTCATTTACCTTTTGTGAATTGACTGATAATCATTGTTCCATCATTTACTTAATTAGTTCAAGAAAGAAAGGGTGAAATGCTGAATTTCATTCTGGAAACATTTGATTGTATTTTTCTTCTTTAATTGATTTCTCTTACTAATCTTTTGAACAATGTGCAACAGCCAATACACTATTATGTTAGTTGCTATGATACCTTGATTACCATAACTTTATTCTTTGGCAGGGAACATACAGCACGCAGATATTCTCCTTAGCAGTTCTCTTATCTAGCATGTTCATTTACAATCAGGTTAGAATGCAAGGCATTGGTCATTCCAAATATCATCCCTCTCTGCCTTCATCTTCCAAAAGAAATCAACACCAGTCACAATTATGTTTGATTTGTATACCTTGGCTCACTGATACTCATTTAACGAATCTTCCATTCACTTACCTATATTTACTTCTATTTAGATGGGTGGCATAGATGAGGCTGCACTTGATCGTCTCTCTCTTGTCACTCAAATGACAAAACATATTCGGGTTAGAGCTTCAGGAGGAAGGAGCTCAGCTTCTGAGCTTGGCAGTTTCTCGCCTATATTTGTTTGGCTTTTAAGGGTATTGACTTTGAACTTTTTTGTTCCTTTTTTACTTGTGTTTCCCTTGTATGTTGATGTCATAAGCTTAGTTGATTTTATAAAAATGTTTAAAAGAATGGTTTCTTGTAGGATTTCTATCTGGATTTAGTTGAGGATAACAGGAAAATAACTCCCCGTGACTATCTAGAGCTTGCTTTGAGGCCAGTTCAAGGTACTGGAAGAGATATAGCTGCCAAAAATGAGGTAATCTTAGTCATTGGTGTTTGTTATTTTGGCTAGTAATTTGATAATTTGTTTTTCCCTCCATTAATCCTTCTATGTTAACTTTGAAATGGTTACTGCATTTGCTTCTAAGTGGAAAAGATGCATTTACCAAGGTTGTGTTAAATGTGTTCACAATTGTCTTGTTGACATTAATTTCTAGGAATTTTTATCTGGATTTGTGATGCATTTATTACAGAATTTTCTGAATTTTGTTTTTCTTGTTAATATATGCTTGAGTTCTAATTATGCAATAAAAATGATTAATAGATTCGAGACTCCATTCGAGCTCTCTTTCCAGATAGAGAATGCTTCACTCTTGCAAGGCCTTTGAATGACGAAGAGGATCTTAAGCGACTGGATCAAATATCGGTTAGTAATATCTACAGCTCAGTGAGTGCATTTAGATACTAACCAATGATTGGATGGTAACCTTATGAGCATGCACTCTCTATCTCTCTCACACACACAGAAAAAAGGAGATTATTTTGTGTTCCTGCTTTTTGTTTAGTACATTACATTTCTTAAGCTTTGGGTTTTGAGTGCAGTTGGACAAATTAAGGCCAGTTTTCAGAACTGGACTGGATGCATTGACAAAGTTTGTATTTGAAAGAACAAGGCCCAAGCAAGTTGGGGCCACTGTGATGACGGGCCCGATTCTTGTAGGTATCACAGAATCTTATTTGGCTGCTCTCAATAATGGTGCAGTGCCTACAATATCCTCTTCATGGCAGGTTTGTTACTGTTTCGTGCTCTTCTCTATCACAGAAGATTTACAGGGAAAGATTGTCTACATTATGTTTCACCCATACCCATTACGTAATTGGTTTCACTATTCATTTCATGAAATTGATTAATTTATCAATTAAGCTTTGGTGGACAATTGCACTTACGTATATGCATTACCAATGTGGAGACTTCCCTAAATGTTTTGTTCTCTTTCTTATTGGTGTCATTCAGTGGAATTCATGGTCATTTACAAAATATTTAATTTAATTTAATTCAAATGTCACATATATGCGTTAACAATGTGGAGACTTACCTAAATGTTTTGTTCTCTTTCTTACTGGTGTCATTCTGTCGAATACATTGTCCTTTACAAATATATAATTTAATTTGAGAGTCATCTGGCTTCAACATGAATGTGAAATTGTAAGGAATGGCAGGGACTTAGTCCAATCTTTTATGACGGCAAAGAGAGAAGTAAAATATATTCCAACAGGATCTGTTTTCTTGTTATCATTAGCAAGAGTTAGAATAAAAGGAAGCGATGGTCACCTTTTATAAATCTTGCAAAACCTTATCAGATGGTTGATTGTGCTGAATAGAACCAGGAGTTATATTCTTGATTGGAACAAAAGGGTAAACAATGCTGGATTAGAATCTAGGTTTGAGATAAAAGATTAATATCTCATTTCAGAATCTAAGATATTTGATTTCCAAATCTTTTCACGGGTCTTGTGAGCACTTAAAACTGCTATTTATATCCTGAGAAGTGGAGCTTCACTCTACTCTGTGCATCTTTTGATGAATAATCTTCCTACTTATTTGTCTCTTTAAAGGTTTCCCTCCTATCACTATTGTTCGGATTTTCCCTGTTAGACTGCATAAATACTATATATGGCAGACACAAGTTTTTGTTTTCATAATAACTTGCAACTCTGAAAGGATTCATGGTTGAAGTTCATCTACAACGTAGTATGCTTCAAATACTAAAGTTACTTTATTATGATTATTTGCTAAAATGTTATTTCAGAGTGTTGAAGAAGCTGAGTGTCGAAAAGCATATGATGCTGGAATTGAGGTTTATTCATCAACTTTCGACCATTCAAAGCCACCTGAGGAGGTCAGTGGATCTTTTACAGTTAATTAGTTCATTATTTCATTCCTTTTCTAATTTCAGCAATGGCAGATTGCTCTGAGGGAAGCACATGACGAAGCAGTTCAAAAATCAATGGCTGCCTTTAATGCCAATGCGGTAGGAATTGGTACTGCGAAGAAAAAATATGAAGCGCTTCTCCAGAAATATTTCAAAAAGACATTTGAGGTACAGATACCGAGTATTATCATCAAGCTTTGAATAATGAATCAAAGCCTTCTTTGTGGTGGTTGCACTTTTCTGTTGCTGTTGGTGATGACTAGAATTCTCATTTTCTTTAAATTCATGCTATAGCTTTAATTTTCAACATTTTGGTTTATATTAAAATGTGGATGGCTTAAGCTATATTCTAGTTTCATAGACAACAGAATGTTGCTCATTACTTGTATGCATGCAGGACTATAAGAGAAATGCGTTTATGGAGGCAGAGTTGAGATGTTCAAGTGCTATACAAAACATGGAAAAGAAGCTCAGAGCAGCTTGTTATGCTTCTGATGCAAACGTGGATAGTGTTGTGAAGGTAAGCATTTACTGTCTAGTTATTCATATTCAATTTTCATTTCGTTCCTCTTCTTTATTGTATTTGTCACATTGCTAATATCTTATTGGTGAGTTTGAGTTTGTTTGTTAAGGCTCACATGGTTTGAAAGAAAAAATAGGCTGCATTTATCTCTTGATGCCCAAAAAATTTTGAGCTAGTTTTTGTATATTTAAAATAGCTTTTCCCTTTTTGCCTTTTTTCTTCCTTTTATTTCTTAGTAAGAAAGACATAATTAATGATCTAGTTACATGTTTGCTCAACCGGCCAATATTGGGGGACTGACCCATTTTGTTGTAATTTATAATTATTGCTCCATATGTAATTCTACTCTTTATGAACGTGGAGCAGGTTCTTGATGGCCTCTTGTCCGAGTATGACACATCATTTCATGGCCCAGGGAAATGGCACAAGTTAGCTGTGTTTCTACAACAAAGGTTTGTATGTCAATCCTGGCTTGCCTTTTGGTCTTTCTTAAGTTCTGTGTATTGATTTTTGTTTGAGAAAACAAAATGAAATGTTTGCTACTGTAACCTCCAGTTTGGAAGGTCCCGTGCGTGACCTTGCCAAAAGGATTCATGATCAAATTGGATCTGAGAAGAGTACCCTCATGTTAAAATGCCGTTCCATTGAGGAGAAGATGGCTTTGCTTAACAAGCAACTGGAAGCCAGCGAGAAACACAAGTCTGAGTATATGAAGCGTTATGATGAGGCCATCAATGATAAGAAAAAGCTTGCTGATGACTATATGAAGCGCATTTCTGACCTACAGAGTAATCGCAGTTCATTAGATGAGAGATGTTCTAGCTTAGTGAAGCAATTGGAATCCGCTAAGCAAGAAGCCTCAGATTGGAGAAGGAAACACAGTCAACTGTTATCAAAACAGAAAGCCGATGAAGATCAGATCAATTCAGAACTCGGTATTCTTAGGTCACGTAGCACTGCTGCAGAAGCAAGACTTGCTGCTGCTCATGAACAAACTAGGGCAGCTGAAGAAGAGGCAGCAGAGTGGAAACGGAAGTATGACTTTGCTTTAGCAGAGACAAAAAATGCTCTAGAGAAGGCAGCTCTTGTGCAAGAAAGAAAAAGCAAAGAGATCCAATTGAGAGAAGATGCTTTACGTGAAGAATTTTCTAGCCAGGTTGCTAAAAAGGTAATCACAAACTCTCTCTTTTTATCTCATATAGTGACTAGCAACAAATGCATCCTCTTTCTAATTTTGACACATTTGTCTGCTTAGACTGGAATTTTGATTTCTGTACCATTGAATGTGCAGGAAGAGGAAATAAAGGAGAAAAGTGCAAAGATAGAGGAAGCTGAGCAGCATTTGACAACCTTGAACTTGGAATTAAAGGTTGGTTTGTTGTTATAGAAGAAATTTTTAGTTCTCTCTTGTGGGCTTATTGTGTTCTTGTTCTTTGGGTGCACATGCATACAACACCGTTTAGTAAATATAAAACATGAAACACAATTAAAACGTTAGATGACACTGATGACTCCTTTTGCAGGCTGCTGAGTCAAAAATTAAGAGTTATGATTCTGAAATATCGTCCCTGAAGTTTGAAATCAAAGAGTTCAGTGAGAAATTAGAGTCTGCCAATGCCAGGGCCCAATCCTATGAGAGAGAAGCTAGGATACTCGAGCAAGAGAAGATCCATCTGGAGCAGAAGTACCGAACTGAATTTGAAAGGTTTGCAGAAGTCCAGGATAGGTGTAATCGTGCTGAAAAGGAGGCCAAGAGAGCAACTGAATTGGCTGATAAAGCACGAGCTGAGGCAGCATCTGCTCAAAAGGACAAAAATGAGTTTCAGAGACTAGCAATGGAAAGGTTGACCCAAATTGAGAGGGCCCATAGACATATCGAAAATTTGGAAAGAGAGAAAAATGACTTTGCAGATGAAGTGGATAGAATTCGCATGTCAGAAATGGAAGCTACGTCTAAAGTTTCATTCCTAGAAGCAAGAGTTGAAGAAAGGGAAAAAGAAATAGAGTCACTACTGAAGTCAAATAATGAAGAGAGGGCAACTAATGTTAAAGTCCTACAGGTTCTTCTGGATGATGAGCGTAGAGCACATAGTGCTGCGAACAAGCGAGCAGAGGACTTCTCTCTTCAGTTGGAAGCAGCTCAAGCAAAAGTCGATCAGCTTCAGCAAGAGCTGACATCTGTTCGTTTGAATGAGTCAGCACTGGACAGTAAGCTCAAGGCTTCGCATGGCAAACGTATGAGAACTGATGATGTTGAGATGGGGGTAGGATCCGTTCAAGACATGGGTGCAAATGACAGGATTATAAGACAGAGCAAGAAGGCAAGGAGCACAACAAGCCCTCTAAAACACACGCAGCCAGAAGATGGCGGATCTGTGTTCAAGGGCGACGAAGATAACCTAAGTCAGCAAACTGATCAAGAAGATTATACGAAGTTCACAGTGCAGAAACTTAAGCAGGAACTCACGAAACACAATTATGGTGCAGAACTGCTTCAGTTGAAAAATCCAAACAAAAAAGAAATCGTTGCTTTGTACGAGAAATGCGTTCTCCAGAAGTCGTAAGAGTTTTTGAGTTATGGCCATGTATATGAGGATGCTTTGTAATCTATGGGTAGTTTAGTTAATTATTAGATCAGTGGAACTGCAAGCTTAGCGTAGGTTCATAACTTTTGTGCTGAGTTTGAAAGCATTTGGGGCGTATTGATGGTGTGGTGAGAGTAAATCCTCTAATGATTATCTTTGATTGTTGTTTATTGCAAGTAACATTTATGAATAGGCTTGGGGAGTTTGGTGACAGTAGAGTTAGCTGATTGATTGTGCCAGTGTGCAGTGGCCTTTTAGGTTTGCTTTTGATGCAAGCACGCAAGCGTGTAGCCTTTCTTGATGATGTACTTACTCTAAGGAAGAAGCTTTTATTCAACATTTTTTTTCTTTTTTTTCTTTTTCAGATTTCAATTGAAATTGCGTTTGGGAGAGTTGTTTGATGAAGAAAGAATTGGTTCTGTAGTTTAATTTATGTTATCAAACCATTTTTTTTTTTTATGAGAATTCATTTGACGTATTTTCCTGGTACTATGAAACACTAAACAATCAGTTGTCTTCATAAGAAGGTACATTAGTGGAAAATAAACCAAAATTTATACCTGAATATTCGGTTTGATAGCTTGCTATTAATTCTTCGTCTGCTTTTGGCAAATCAAAAGGCAATCTTTCACTTTGCTAGAGAAGAAATAAAAAAAAAAAAAGAGAAGTTCCATAGATTGACGCCAAAAATTTCACTCCCAAAAATCACATTTTGTTAGTGCTTCAACTGTACTTGAACTATTAGATAATTGATGCCAAATTTTAAAAATTTTCTATCCCTCTTATTTTCCCTCCTCATTTTCTTTTCTCCATTAAAATATCTAAACAGGTTTAATTGATATAATATTTACATTTTTAGCTCTGAAAATATCTCCGCCTCATTGTATTAAATTAGTACACAAGTTTGATTTTATTTCCATAGATTCATTTTCTTCGCTTGTCATCTACTCCCTCCGTTTTTTTTATTTGTCCAAACTTTTCTTATTGGGTGTTCTTTTTATTTGTCCAAATTTTCTTATATGGTAAGTTTTGAGTTAGTGGAAAGGGGAAAAAGTCTTATTTGCCCTTGATATTGATTGATTGTTGAATTAAATAATGGGTGGTTTTTGAGGTGTTAAATTAAAAAATGAATACTTTTTGAGTTAGTGGGGAAAACAGAGTGACAGTGATGTGACAGTTGTCAGACTGTGTCTGACTTTTAGTTAAGAAATGAATTTTAGCTCTTTAGGGATATAGTAGCCGAATTTCTAAAGTTGTGAGCAACTAAGATAACATGTGGACAGATTCAAGTGTCAAGAAGTGAAAAATGGTCACAAGTCATTAAATATGCTAACAACTATAACAGAAAATGGTAAATATGTGGCCACAACTAATTGAACTTGGTAACAGCTGTCTACTACACATGGGTAAATAACTGGGCACAAATAATTAAATTTGCTAACAACTATAGCAGAGAGGAGTAAATAACTAGCTACAACTAATTCAACTTATTAACAACTATAGAAGACAGAGGTGAAAAAATAACCATAAGTAATTAGACTTGCTAACAACTATTGCACACATTGGTAAATAAATGGCCACAGGTCATTAAACTTGTTAACAACTATGAGACAATGGTGAATAC
>CATIWJ010015488.1:0-13824 GCA_949640765.1 Croton laevigatus | reverse complement strand
GAGCTTTTACTAGATGTGGAACAACAATCCACATTAGTTTTCTCTAGATTGTTCCCATGAGAATGAAGTGCATGATGTGATTTCTTATTTTTTAGAAATCTATCCTTGGGAGCATAAGTCCTATACATGCTACAATAATGTCTAACCTTATGCTTGTTTCCCAATTTATGAAATGTATGGAATTTCTCTTTGGATTTGTTTATCTTTAGAGATTTACCTTTTACTTCCTTAGAAATAGAAGGTTTACATGAATGCACATATACATTTCTTGGTTTTTTAACCAATTCATGTTGAGGATTACTACATGATGCAACAACATAATTTTGATTAGAAGATTGTTCATTCTCAAGATACAAATCTCTAATCACATCAATAGAATCAACATGTTGCAAATTATAATTAAAGCTTGACTTATCCTTAACATCATGAGAACTTGTACAACTATTAGTCCTAAGCGATTCATTTGAAGTTCTCAAATTATCAACTACATCTAACAACCTAGCATGCTTTAATACTAGACTCTCATATTTATTCTTATAAAAATTTACAAGTTCAAAACAAGCTTTGTTTTCACAATTAAGCATATTATTTTAAGCTTATTTTTATCTTCTACCACTTCATTTATGCATTTAAGATTATTATTCACACAATCATCAATTAAAGCATAAAGTTCAAGGTTTACCTCATTTGATGATTTTTCATATGAAGTGGAGCAAGAGTTGTGAGCTTGTTCTTGTAAGGTGGAGCTCATGTTATGAGGTTCACTTTCTTCAATTTCTTTAACACTTTGGCATTTGTTGTCTACCTCTTCTTCTTCCTTTGTGCCTTTATAAATGTTCTCTAGTTTTCTCCAAATAGAGAAGGTTCTTGGGCATGATTGAACTTTGACAAGTTCTTCTTTACTCAATGAGTCCAAGAGGTAGGACATGGCCTCTTTGTGTTGACCCTCTTGAAGTATTCGATCTTCACTCTATTGTATTCTTTGAATCTTCACTTGTTCTCCCCTTTTATCCACCATGGTAGGAGGTGCCCATTCCTTTAGGACATACTTCCATAAACTATATGCTTTGAGATTCATCTCCATTATTCGTTTCCAAAAGGTGAAATCTTTTCCATCAAAGGTTGGCTATTGAACTAATTCCTTTAGCTCTTGTGATGTTACCATTTGATCTTCTTTTGCTATTAAGCTTGTGAAAAACATACAAGCTCTGATACCAATTGTAGGTCCCTTGGGCAACTAAGAGGGGGGTGAATTAGTTGGCTTGTAAAAATTTTAGATTAGGTGCGAAAGTTGGTGGATTAAAACTTTAATGGAAGTTTAGGAAGATTAAAAGATAGGTTGATGAACAAGAGATTTATAGTGGTTCAGCTACAACTCAAGCCTACGTTCACTTCTCCAATTCTAGAAAGAATTGGGTTCCACTGTTCTTCAATAAGAATACAAGGGAGGTTTTCCAAGTTTACCTCAAACTTAGAGTTTGTAGCTAACTCCCAACTTTACAATCTTGAGTTTAAAGCTCACTCAAAAAACTATCTAAACATTCATATGTTCAGTTTAAGGATTGCTCAACAAACACTCACAACAAAGATGTTGAGTTTATAGCTCACTCAACAAACTATTACAAAGAAATACATTTTAATGAAAAAGAGAGTGAAAGATAAAGAAATGAAGAGAAGGTTGTAAAACAATGAAGCACTTGTTCTTAGTAGTTGAATCAACCTTCAAATGGCTATATTAATGGGTATTTATACCCACAAGTGAAAATATAGCCGTTGCTCCATAAATTTGAAGTTTGACAGAAAAAGTAAGGCGTCTCGTGCGAGATCAACCTGTCTCGTGCGAGACTACTCACAAGAAATTTTCAACGGATATATAACGGCTATCTGAATATTTAAAGACACTAGCCGTTGAGCCCATTTTAAAGTGTCTCGTGCGAGATGACTTTGGTCTCGTGCGAGATGCCTTTGGTCTCGTGCAAGACTGGGCAGTTATGAAGATTAAATGTCATCAGAAGATTAGTTTTGTGCGAGATGAACTCTACTGGGGTGAGTTGAAAGTTGGTCTCGTGCGAGATGGATGCTGTCTTGCTTGAGATCGGATCATTTTCTGAACTTATGGCAGAAGACTTGTTTGTAGCCACAGATCTTAGCTTTCCATAGCCTTTTGAATTACCTCATTTGAACTTATAAATCAAAAGTTATGGCCAAAATACTAACAGATGCGCAGTGCTGAATTTTAAGGCTTCTCGTGAGAAATTGCAATCTGTCTTCAAGAACTTCAATTCTTTTGCAAGTTTAACTTTCATCTTCACTTGTAATGGTTCATACTTACTAGAGCTATACTTAAACACTTGAAAAATCATTAGTAACTCACAAGTTCAAGTAAGTTTGTCAAATAATTAAAACCAAGGGATTTTAGCATCCCAAGTCAACATGAAGAAGTCGAATCACAGCAAGTGGTTCTGGACGAGGCAGAGTCTCACGTCTCAGTCCCTAGTTTGGCAGGAGCTCAAGAGCCTCCTATGCAACCTGAGCCAGTGCCTGTACCGGCACCGGCTATACCTGGAGTTGGGTTTCCCAACCCGGGTGAATATTTACGGCAGATGGCTGAAGCATTTCAGCAGATGGTGAATAGAGCTCCAGCAGCAGCTACAGTAGTGGATAGAGATGGAGATAGACTTCCGCCCATCGATAAGCTCCGCAAGTACGGAGCTAAAGAGTTCAGCTCGGATGCGCTGAGGGAGCTGAAGAGGCAGAGTACTGGTTAGACAATACTAAGAGAGCATTAGACCATCTAAGATGCGTTCCAGAGGACAGGATGATATGTGCCACATCACTCCTAACCGGCGAAGCATATAACTGGTGGGACACAGTGCAGCAATGTGTCACCTCCAAGGAAAAAACATAGGCATTCTTTGAAGCTGAGTTTAAGAAGCACTACATTACCGTTTCGTACCTAAATGTGAAGAGAGATGAGTTCATCCATCTCAGGCAAGAGAGGATAACAGTTAGTGAATATAAGAAGGAGTTCACTCGCCTCAGTAAGTATGGGAGAAAGCTAGTAGAGATGGAGGAAGAAAGATGCCATAAGTTCCTAAATTGGTTGAATGATGAGTTACAAGTACAATTGGTAGCTATGGGGTTTACGAAATTCTCCAAGCTTTTGTCTAGAGCACTCGAAGTTGAGAGAGTGCAGATGAATCAGCGGAATAGGCGTTAAAAGGCGCAATAGAAGAGAGATCAGTCCCAAAGCTTTGGAGGAGGTCAATCCTCTAGGAAGAGGTTTTGAGGAGGTAGTTCGACCCAATCTGGAGGTTGGAGTTGCTAGAGGAGCATATAGTGAACCGGGGAACCCTGGGAGGTTCTAGTAAGGGTAATCGAGGAGGTAGAGCCAGAGGAACTGAGTCAATAGTAGGTAGTACTGGAGATTATTATTCTTATCCTATCTGTGAGACATGTGGACGATGACATCTTGGAGAATGTTGGTATAAAGATGATGCATATTGGGAAAATGGCCAAGAGGGTCACATGAGGCGTCAGTTTCCAAGGCTTCTGGGTGAAACTCCAGCTTAAATAGAGCGTTCTCAGCAACCAGCTGGCAGAGGCAGGGGTCGTGGTAACACCAGCCAGCAGAGGACCCAATTAGAGACTGTAGATCGCCCTGGAACCAGTGCTCTAGCCAGGGTGTATGCTATGAAGACGAGAGAAGATGAGGATGCTCCAGACATCATTGTTGGTATGTTTTTTATGTCTGGAAGCCCTATTTATGCTTTGATTGATCCGGGTTTGACCCATTCTTACATTTGTATGCTTGAGGGTAGTATTGAGGGTCTATTAGTAGAGTATGTTGAGTTTGGGATATTAGTGACAACACCATTAGATGATGGGGTAGTAACTAACAAGGTAGTTAAATATTGTCCAATAGAGATACATGGTGAGATCTTCCTAGGGAATTTGATGGAGCTACCCTTTAGAGAGTTTGATGTCATCTTAGAGATAGATTGGCTACATAGGCATAAGGACTTAGTTGATTGTGAAAAGAAAAGGGTAACCTTGAAGACTCCAAAAGGTAAAGAAGTGGTTGTTGTTGGAAAGAGACCAGATTATTTGCATAATATCATATCGGCAGTGGCAGCGAAGCACTTGATTCAGAAAGGTTGTAAAACTTACTTAGTTTGTGCTTTGGAAGTGAAAAAGGTTCATGATGGGGTTCGAGGAATACCAATTGTGTGTGAGTTTCCGGACGTATTCCTAGATGAGTTTCCAGGTATGCCACCTAGAAGAGAAGTAGAGTTTACCATCGATTTGTATCCGGGAGCTGCACCAGTTTCGATAGCTCCATATAGGATGGCACCGGCAGAACTGAAGGAGTTGAAGATCCAACTGCAAGAGTTGCTGGATAAAGGGTTCATCCGACCGAGCGTGTCTCCATGGGGAGCACTGGTGTTGTTTGTAAAGAAGAAGGATGGATCTCTGAGATTGTGCGTTGACTATCGGCAATTTAACAAGCTGACCATCAAGAACAAGTATCCCCTTCCGAGGATAGATGATCTGTTTAACAGAAGCCGGAGTGTTCTCAAAGATCGACTTACGGTCCGGGTATTATCAGTTGGGGATTAAGGAAGAAGATATACCCAAGATAGCATTTCGTACTCGATATAGTCATTACAAATTCCTAGTGATGCCATTCGGGTTAATGAATGCCCCAGCGGTATTTATGGATTTGATGAACCGAGTCTTCCATCAATATTTAGATCAGTTTGTAGTGGTTTTAATTAACGATATTTTGGTGTATTCAAAGAATAAGAAGGAGCATGAGCAGCATCTACGCATTGTATTACAGACCTTGAGAGAGAGACAGTTGTATGCCAAACTCAGTAAGTACGAGTTTTGGCTAAAGGAGGTAATCTTCGTAGGACACATAGTGTCGGCGGAAGGTATAAGAGTTGATCCGAAGAAGATAGAAGCTATTATGGATTGGAAGCCTCCAAGAATGGTGATAGAAGTAAGGAGTTTTTTGGGGTTAGCAGGTTAAGGGCTTTTCAATGATAGCTCCCCCAATGACTAAGCTGCTTCAGAAAGATGTGAGGTTCCAATGGAACGACGCTTGCCAGAAAAGTTTTGAGATTCTCAAAGAAAAGTTGACCAATGCACCAGTGCTGACACAACCAATATCGGGAAAGGAGTATGCTATCTATAGCGATGCATCACACATCGGTTTGGGATGCGTGTTAATGCAAGAAGGGAAAGTGATCGCCTATGCTTCTAGACAGCTGAAGCCTCACGAAAAGAACTGCCCAACGCATGATTTGGAGTTGCCTGCTATAGTATTGGATTTCAAGACATGGAGGCATTATCTATATGGTGAAAGATGTCAGATCTACACCGACCACAAGAGCTTAAAGTACCTGCAAGGGTAGAAGGATCTCAATTCGCGATAGAGGAAATGGGTACAGTTATTAGCATATTTTGATTACACCATCAACTATCATCTGGGAAAAGCTAATCTAGTAGCGGATGCCCTAAGTAGAAAAATGATACAAGCTTTGAAAGTAATGAGGGTGCAAGTATTAGAGAAGAATGATGAGGCATGCTTAGCAGAAATGCAAGCTAGACTTATGTTGCTATAAGAGATAGCTAAAGCCCAACGGAAAGATCCTCAGGTGCAGAAATGGATGAAACAAGTTCAAGATGGACAGAACGAAAAGTATCAAATATCGCCAGATGGAATACTATGCTTTGAAGAGCGGGTAGTGGTGCCAAGGACGGGTAATGTAAGAGAAGCAATCATGAGAGAAGCTCATAGTAGTCCGTTTGCCATACATCCAAGCAGTACTAAGACGTATTTAGACTTGAAGAAGAGTTACTGATGGCCAGGGATAAAGAGAAATGTCAACACTTACGTGTCTAAGTGTTTGAATTGTTAGAAGGTGAAGGCAGAATATCAGTTGCCATCAAGATTGCTACAGCCTATCAGCATACCTATATGGAAATGGGACCGGGTAACCATGAATTTTGTTTCAGGTCTCCCCTTGACTCGAAACAAACATGACACGGTATGGGTAGTAGTGGATAGACTCACCAAGTCTGCACACTTCTTACCTATTCGTATGGATTACTCACTGGACAAGTTAGCAGAAATCTATGTCAGAGAGATAGTCTGGTTACACGGTATACCATTGTCTATCATATCTGATAGAGATCTAAGGTTTACATCAAACTTCTGGAAATGTTTGTAAGAGGCTTTAGGAACAAAACTACAGTTCAGCACAGCTTTTCACCCTCAGACAGACGGTCAGTCAAAAAGGGTAATCCAGATTTTGGAAGACATGCTTAGAGCTTGTGTAATGGATCTTGAAGGAAGTTGGGACAAGTACTTGCCGTTAGCCAAGTTCGTCTACAACAACAGTTATCAGTCGAGCATCAAGATGGAACCTTATGAAGCATTGTACCACAGAAAGTGTCGCACTCCAGTATGTTGGACAGAGCTTAATGAATATAAGATGATTGGTCCAGATTTAGTTCAAGAGACCGAGAAGAAGGTCAAGATCATTCAAACTAGATTGAAAAAAGCATTAGATAGTCAAAAGTCCTACGCGGACTTGAAAAGGAAATATATTAGTTATGAAGTTGGTGACGAAGTATTTCTCAAGGTATCTCTGTGAAAGAAGGTTATGAGATATCAAAAGAAAGGTAAGTTAAGCTTTAGGTTCATTGGGCCATACAAAATCACTGAACGTATTGGTCCAGTAGCCTATTGCTTAGCTTTACCTCCAGAGCTGGACAGAGTTCACAATGTCTTCCACGTATCCATGTTGAGGCGATACAGATCAAACCCTTCACATATGCTATCAGTAGAAAGTCTCGAGCTAGATCCCAATCTATCATACGAAGAACCTGTTCAGATCTTATCTAAGGAAACCAAGAAGCTTCGAAACAAGGAAATCCCTTTGGTTAAGATTTTGTGGAGGAACCACAAAGTTGAGGAAGCTACCTGGGAACGCGAGTCAACGATACGTGTGCAATACCCGCAGTTGTTTGCCAACCAGTATGCTTCGAGGATGAAGCCTTCTTTTAAGGTGGGTAGATTATAACATCCCATTCTCTCATTAGTTAGTATTTCTCAAGGTTGCCAGTAGCTAACAATGTTTTTTATAGGAGTCCGGGTTCCGAGGCGTAAGAGTGTCGGAGTCAATCTCGGAGATTTGGGCTAGAAGGTGTACAATGGTCCTTTCAGAATTAAGTTGATAAAAGAGTGATGAATTGGTTTTGGGCTAAGATCCAACCAAATATTTAGGGCTAATTAAAAAGAGTATAAATACTCAAATCTTTCCATCCAAAAACCTAGAACCTTTCACAATCATCTTTATTTTTCTTCTCTTCCTTCCTCTTTGTCGCCTCCTCACTTCATCTTTCCTTCCTCATACATTCTTTCATTCATCATCTTCATCACCAACTACCATCTCTTTCCCCATCTTGGTTGATCTCACTTCAAGAACTAAAGGAAGGCTTTCAAGACCTAGCACCTAAGTTACAAGTGGAAGCTTGGTAGATTAAAAGGTAAGAGATAATATATAAGTTAATGCTAAGGTTTTCATCCAAGATTTATTAGGACTCTTATAATATATGCTAAATATGATCAAGAAAAGTATAGTTTGGGTTAGTTTAGTTAGGATTCAGAGATTTATAGAAACCCTAGAAAAGGAAGAGTTAGGGTTTGAATTTATCTTGAATAAAACCTAAGAAAATATGTATTTTTATTGATAGATTTGGAAGCTAAGGACAAAGAAAAGGGCAAAGAGCTTGCTTGAGTGAAGGAGCTCTTCATTTAGAAGTTTGATGCTTTAACCAAGTTTTTCCTTATGACTTAATTAGTTTTCATTGAGACTTGATATTTTGTGTTGGTTTTGATATGGATTTGCAAAATGCTATATTTTCTTTGGTTCTACTTTTAAAAAAGGAGCCTGTTTAATGTTTCTAATATGATCTATGTTTTGGAATCAAAGTATTTAAATTAGTTGAAAGTTGGCTTTAAGAATGTAATAAAAACTCGTCTGCTCGCCCAGGTGTCGCGCTCGCGACCATCACGACTCGGTGTGGTTGTCACGCTCGTGACTACTTTAAGGGGAGACAGGGGAATTTCAGGGATTTGTCGTGCACGCGACAGCCACATACCATGTGTTCATTGTGCGCGCGACTGCTCATTGTTTTAAACGCGACCGTGACTGTCACACAACCTGTGACGGTCTCGACCGTGACCAAAATAGGAAACAAAGGCCTCGCACTCATGAACTAGGTAGCGCGCGCAACGGCCACGGCAGTTTTGAGAGGTTTTAAAAGTATTCTTACGAAACTTAAGTATAAAGCAATTTATCTTTGACAATACTGTATTGACCATTTAATTATACAACTTGAGTATAACAATTGGTGGAAACTTTAATACTATGAAAACTTGAGATATATGGACATTTATGGATGTTTAATTGACTTAACGCTCATGTGGCTCACTTAGAGCACTAGAGATAAGACTACGATGCATAGTAGGGTTAAGAACCGCGGAAATCATGAACATCGGGTATTATGGTACCCCAATTCCAATGAAAAATATTACGAGTATTATGGTACTCATTCAACATATAAATAAATAACTCAAGAGAATAGTGGGTATTATGGTACCCTAAGATAAGTCAAAACCTAAATCTTATCCTTAAGTTCTTACAAAGCCACAGAGCAAAGAATATGCCTTGTATGAACAGTTTTCCAATTTACTTTACTTATTCTTTTCTTTAAAGGTTTGTTATGATTTATTAAATATTTTAAAATATATTTCTATGTTATTTGAACTTCGGTTAAAGCATTCACTGAGCATTAGTTTTGCTCAGCGAGTTTATTTGTTTAAACTCATAGGTTAAAGGTAGATAGCTAAGAGCTTCATCGCAGCCAGCTGTCCTCAGCAACATCATCAACAGTCTTTTGGTATATAGATATTTTTGTATTAGTCAGTCTGGTATGTACATAAGTCTCCTAAGAATGATTATTATTTGAATATTCTATTTTGTATTTAGAATCAAGGAAATTGTAAATGAGTTGTGAAATATTAGTCTTAGAAATTTATTATTGAACAGTTGTATGTATGTAAATTTATATTATTTTGAAGTGCATATTGATACATTTGAGAAGGAGGATATAAGGATGGTATAATTGAAGTGTTGTTTAAAATTTTATAAAGCAAATTATAGGTGACCAACTCGAAAACCAATAAATAGTAACGCTTCTTCTAAACTCATTCGTGGGTTTAGAAGGGGAATTACACGTGTAGCCCTCTTATAGGTCTACTTTGGTAAGCTTATAAGGGGTGTTACAAGTTATGTTATAAGGATAATGTATAATCTTCTTTGTAAATAGAATGTATTTAATAGAGATAAATATCTTTATCCAAACTGACAACGTATCTTTTTACTTTGATTTGCTAATTTTAAACTATTTTTTTTCTTTAAATACATCATTTCTACCATAAATGATATTTGTTAATCAATTTAAATCAAAGTTACAATTGCTTGCACTCTCATAAGGATCATATCATTAAGTTTTATTTCATTTAAATTTTAAGCTAGAACAATGTTCTACTTGGGTTTGGATTGAACCACACTGAACCCGGATCGAACCTTAAATGACATGAACCCGAGCTACATTATCTACATTATAGGGGGTGGGTCGGTCCGAGCTACATTATCTAAAAACTTTAACAATCGAATTTTCAGATTCAGCCTAAGTTTAACCCAAAACCTAAGTCATGCACACATCTATTCCTAGCCTAACAGTAACCATGAATCAAATTAGTATAAACAATAACATCTGGCTCAAAATTGAAAAGGCAATCAATCTCGAATGTATTGACTAATGAGAATTGCCAATGTGTCTCTACTAATTTTAACATTTCAAGTTTCAATTATATTGATACCTTGTTAAGCAGATTGCCTAACCTTACTAGTAAGAAAGGCCATCCCGTTGTAAGGCTTAAGAGAATTAGCGAATTCGTCTAAAAAGGTAATTTAGTTGAAGATCGCAAAGGGTCTGGATGAAAGGAATGTCATAACGAATAATGCTACATTTCTCAATAACACATTCAATTATGGAAGGGTAGACAGAGGTTTGAATTTGGGAGAAACCAAATCATAGAGATGAAGGAATAGTCAAAAAGTTAAGATTAGGGTTTTGCGATAATGATCTTTGATTAGATAGTGACATTTTTCAATTAGAAAGCTTTCATGAGGAGATACAACAACTTCTTCTTTAAGTGGAGAAGCATGGAAGAGAAATATTTGATTAATGGGTTATAGATAAGCGAACAGGACAACTATAGTAGGCTTAACTCCTAAGTTTTATCACTATTCTCAAAATAACAACCCTAGTTGTGAAATTGTTTTAAGAAAAATTTACAATAACCTCCCTAGGTTATAGCATATTCTATATTTTCCTCCTTGATTTTTTTTTACACACTGATTTTTTTTACATAAATCTCCCTGGGTTAAAAAACCATTAACAATTATACACATTCTATCTATTTTTTCTGTTAAAATAATTGTAAAATGACCAAAATATAATTTTACGTTATTTTTTGAAATAACTCAAGTATTGAGGGACCAAAATGTAAATTTTGATCTTTCTCAACCTTAGAAAACAGATAGCAATGAAAACCAGAGGGTGGAAAAGAAAGAAGATGACTGTCATTGTTGCCAGCACCGCCACTAGCGATCAGCCCAGCCGACACGCCCCACCAGCCAGAAGCCCTGTCCACGACGAATCCGAAATTGTTGGCATGACGGCGAGACTCTAAGGGAGCTCAGCATACATGCAGAGAGAAGAACAACGGTACTATTTATGCTACTGTTCAACGATGACTTTCGATACATTTTTCAGCATCTCTAGTGGGCAGACGTCAAAGCTAGCAGTACTAGTCGACTCCTTTCATCATCAGCTTTCTGATGGTGGTAAAGTTACTGGCGATCTATGGCCACAACAGGAGATACTGATAGCTCGGGTTTCAGACCCGTTCGGATCACATAAAATTTCTGATGCTTTTTCTGACGTCTTCCGGCCATTTTCCATCCAGTTAAGGTTATATTCTGAATCCTCTCATTGTAAACTTTGTTTTGATGTAAAGTTTTAACGATTTGGTCACCGATTTTAAAATTTGAATTTTTCGGCGACCGGCCGTTTGGATTTTGTGATTTTTCGGCTAAACGGTCAGGATTTAATTAAATATAATTGCATATTTGAAACCCTTTCGTTGAGAAGATTTTGAGGATGTATATTATGTTGATTTTTAGCCTTGTTTGCAAAATTCCGGTGACCAGTGGCGACCGGAATATTTTGTTGGCCGATGACCGAAGTTCAAATGTTGAAGAAGACTAAAAATGCAAAACAGCCCCTCAAAGTTTTTTCAAAAGGGCCCATGAAATTTACATTTTGGTCCTTCAATACTTAAGTTTTTTCAAAAAGTGACATAAAATTATATTTTAGTCCTTCTACCATTATTTTAACAGAAAAAATAGACAGAATAGGTATGATTGTTAACTGTTTTTTAACCCATGGAGATTTGTGTAAAAAAAAATCAGGAAAAAAATGTAGAATATGCTATAACCTAGGGAGGTTATTGTAAATTTTCCTTGTTTCAATCATACCCTTATTTTTTCATAGGTTTTATTGGTTGCCAGATAAGAAGTTGGGAGTGATTTTGCAAGAAAGTTGAAAATGAGTGAAATTGATTAAATACCTAAAAGCTTGGTTTAAAATTACCGTATGTAAATGTTTTGGTTCTTTTTTCAGATTTTAATTGCAGTGGCTTCAAATTTATGACCCATTTTAGCATAATGGATGAATAAATATAAATCATCAATCTTGTTGGATTTTGTTGCAGGCAAAAATCAATCTTATTTATTAAATCTATTTTTTTTTAATTTTAATTTGTATTGATGATTTTTAAATTGAAATGCAGATATTGGAATTACTTGGAGTGCCTTGAATAATTACTTCCAAAGGTGTATTGCACACATCATAAATTTAGTCGTACGTCATGGTTTAAAAGAAGTGGATCAATCAATTATCCATGTTAGAGCTACTGTGGAATATGTTAGGCCATTACCAACTAGGTAGAAGAAGTTTGAAGAATGTATTAATGCTGAAAAGATAGAATGTAAGAAAGTTGTTTGCTTGGATGAAAGTACTAGGTGTAATTCCACCAACTTGATGTTGAATGCAGCTAAAAATTTTGAGGCAACATTTGATAGATAGAAAGATGATGAGCCATGGTATAAAATAGAGTTGAAAGATGATCTATGGTTGCTTGAAGAACATTATTGGGTTAATGTAAGAAGGTTGGCCAATTTCTTGGGTAAATTGTAATACGGTACCTGAACTTTTAGGGGTCTTTCTTGATGGTACGTAAACTTCAAATTCTAACTTTAAAATCGCTGAACTTCAAGAGAATTTGCAAATAATTTGATTTTGCCGGTTCTAAGTTCCTAACTGGTAAAACTAATGATGTGGCATTGACATATCAATAATAATTCATACATGTCAGATTTTTTCTTCCCCTTTCTCTTGCCCTTCTGCCCAAGACATTGTCCTTACATTTTTTATTTTTTCCTCTCTCTCTTCTTCACTCTTTCTTCTTCTCTTCTTCCATCTTTCTTCTTCTCTTCTTCCAACTTTCTTCTTCTTTTTATATTAAAAGAATAAAAATAATTTTTCCCTTTTCTCTTTCTTGATGAGAGAGGTATATATATAGGTGATTTGAAACTTACTAATTTGAAGCTGAGAAATGAGGAGATTATCATGAACAACAGTAACAGTTCTTGTTACAACAATAATATTGTACTCTTTTGCACTTTCAAGAGACTTTAGGATATTCTCAATCAAACCAACTTCTGTTGAGCAATAAATTTTGAAACTTTTTCTTATTAGTACCCATTTTTTTCTTTACAACTCTGCAACCAAAAGCAAACAAATCATTCAAAATGCAAAGCAAAAGTGAAAACTGTTCTTTCTCATCAAGAAAGAGAAAAGGGAAAAATTATTTTTATTCTTTTAATATAAAAAGAAGAAGAAAGATGAAAGAAGAGAAGAAGAAAGAGTGAAGAAGAGAGAGAGGAAAAAATAAAAAAAAATGTAAGGACAATGTCTTGGGCAGAGGGGCACGAGAAAGGGGAAGAAAAAAGCTGACATGTATGAATTATTATTGATATGTCAGTGTCACATCATCAGTTTTACCGGTTAGAAACTTGGAACCGGCAAAATTGAATTATTTGCAAATTCTCTCGAAGTTCAGTGATTTTAAAGTTAGAATTTGAAGTTTAGGTACAATCAAGAAAGACCCCTAAAAGTTCAGGTATTGTAGTTGCAATTTACCCCCAATTTCTTAGGTTCCTTTTTATAGGAATATATATTTTTTAATTAGGAAGATATTCTGTTTCCTAGTTTGTTTGTATAGTTATTTCCTAGTTAGTTTTTCACAGCTGTATATGCTTATATTTACGCTAAATTACTGTAAGCTAGAACCTCCTATATATACCCATGTATTCTGTATATGTTCTGTATGAATAACAATTGATTTCTTTCTCTCATAAATATTATTTTTTCCACATGGTATCAGAGAAGTGATCCTGCCTTCTAGTTTCCAATTTTTTTTTTTCATCTTCCTTTCTTTTGTCATGGCTGACATAAGAAGTATTGATGCAATTAAATTATGAAAAGAGGTAATTGTTGCCTCCTCAAGTATTTCTGTTGAAAGTGATGTCAATACTTCTCAAAAATTAACTTCAA
>CATIWJ010015465.1:0-12039 GCA_949640765.1 Croton laevigatus | reverse complement strand
AATATTTATATATGACTTTATAAGATATATTATATATCACTTTTATAAACTAAAATTTTAATTCAAAATTTAAAGATATTATATACATAATAAATATACAAATTTTTGTTAAAGTGCTAAATATATGGTTCCCTTTAAGATACATTTTATACTCTCTCAGTCTCATAATAAGTGTCCCAATGTCTATTTTTTTATATTGAAATAAGTGTTTCATACTTGAATTATAGCAAAATTTTGATAATAATTTTTCCTTTATGCCCTTCAAATAATAGAAAGTATATGTGTGTGTATAATAAATACCAACATTTAAATAAAAGGTATGTTATTTGTTTTTATCTATTAAATTTTATAGTCTCAAAGTATTTAATACTTTTTCTTAATAGTAAAAAAAAGTGTAAGTAAGATACTTATTTTTGGAATGCAGAGAGTACAAAACAACTTTAAATTATTTATAGACTTCATTCACTAATTACTCATATAATTCATTTCTCAATCTACTTTATTTTTTTTAAACCAATGGACGAACTTCTTATGTCTTACCCAAATTATATGCTTCATTGACTTAAAAATCACAAAAGTTCAAATAATTGGAAATTTACCTTCTTCAAATATAATTTTCCACAAATGATATCTTCAAAGTCTTCTATTTACAATTTTTTCAAGTCTTTCTATCAATAATTTTCCAATCCTTCTTAGTTGATATAATGCCTGATTAAAATAATTGTGCTAAACACACGACTTGCATAATTAACAATGAAGAGATTAATTAAGTCAAATAGAGTATATGTTGTTTAATTTGCTATATTTGCTAACATTCGTGGATTTATTTTCCAGAAATTGATTGAAGATTCATAGTAATGATTAGGTGAAAATTTGGTACCGAATACCAAACCAAATTCTCATTTATTGATTATCAATATTTTTCATAATTACTAAATTTATTTTACTAAATAGTAAATTGCCAGCTTTTATTACCAAATGGTGAGAATCGTCTAAATCTTCTTTCTAGATTTGCAAACCTATATTTATTTCATTTTTATATATAAGTTTACTACTGATTTTAATCCAAAATGCATGGTTCATTAACCTATATATAATTAAAAATTAGGGGTGTGCAGATTGTGAACCGACCCGAAAAATCCGACCGAATTAATCGGTTTTTTGGATCGGTTCGGATGAATAAATTAAGAAAAGTTCGGGTCGGTTCGGTTTAAAACACGATAAAACCAAATCCGACCGAAAATCTGGTCTAACTTACTTAATCCCTAATTTCCTAAATGCATTTTCATTTTTTCCTTTCCCCCATCTCTCTCTCTCTCGCACTTCAGCAGTAGCCGCCGCACACACTCTAAATCCCATCCCGATCTGTCGCCGTTGGTCCCTCCTGGTCGCCGAGCCGGTCGCCTCTCCTCCTGTCGTGGTCGCCACGCCGAACGCCTCAAGCTTCATCTTCAGGTTAGTTCTTCTTCTCTTCTATTCTTTTCTTTTCCCTTTTAATTCATGATTCAAAACTCAGCTGAAGCTATGATTTTATAGCATCATCCGGCTGTTTCTTTGTGTTTGATGGTGATGATTTTATAGCATTTTTATAGTGTGTTTTATTTTATTTTATTTTTTTTGAATTTCAGCTGTGATTTAGGATTTTTTTTTTTTTTTGCAATTGATCGTGATTGGTTCTGTTAACATTGTTTTATTCCTCCCATATTATTGTAGGTTTGGCTGGATGGATGAAGCAAATACAATATTTCAGATGGTAAGCAAAAGAGATGTCTTTTTTTGGAATTCACTTATTGCTGGATGGTAAGCAAATACAATTGATCATGATATAGCATGGAAAGCTATGATCTCCGGTTTTGTTAGTAATGGGGAGTATGAAGAGGCCTTTTGTTTGTTTATTGAGATGCTTAAAAATGCAGTGAAGCCAAACTCATCAACTTTGAGTTGTATGCTTAGTGCTTCAGCTGGTTTGGAAACACTAAACCAAGGCTTGCAAATCCATTCCCATGTAGTGAAGATGGACATGCAATATGATATATCAATTCAGAATTCACTAGTCTCAATGTACTCAAAATGTGGAAATGTAGCTGAAGCTTGCTGGGTGTTTAAGATTGGAAAAAAAAAAAAAAAAGAATGGGTTTAAGATTTCGGGTAATTCAGGTTAATCAAGGTCGGGCCCCGAAAATTTCGGGTAATTCGGTTCGGGGCCCGAAATAAACTATGGGTCGGTTCGGGTGATATTTTAGACTAAACTTCAGGTTCGAGTCGGGTTGACCTGAACCCGACCGATGAACACCCCTAGTTTTCAGCAATTTGTGCTTGACAATAAAAAACTTTGTTTTTTCTATAAAAGGGTCGCGAGCGCGACTCCTCACAAACTTCATAACGGACCGTAACGGATACCTGTAAAAGAAGTGGCGACATTTAATGCACTAGCTGTTAGAGTCTGACTTGTGGCATGGTCACGAGCGCACGATGCTTTCAAACTTCTAATAGTGATTTGGTGTGATCAACGCGAGCCACTCCATAGTCTTTATGAGTGCGCTGAAATTTTCAAAATCTCCTGGAACTCATTTCTATATTCGCAAGCGTGAGAAAAACATGGTTTTGTTATGGTTACGAGCACGTAGAAAACAAAAAATGGCTCCTAATACATGGTTGTGAGTGTGAGACTAACATATGTCGTTTTGGTCACGAATGTGTTGAAAACATAGGATGTCCACTTGACTTCATTTGCTTGTCGCAAGTGTGACACTCACATCCAGTTGTTAACGCGAGCGCGATGCCTTAACATAAACAGAGTCTTCACATTTTTGTAAGCTTTGCTTAGTCATCTTCACTTATTTGGTTTAATACTTGCTAGAACTACATCTAAACACTTAATAAGATATTAGTTGATCACAATTCAAGTTAGTTTTTGTCAAAATATTCAAAATAAGGGATTTTGTTACTTTACGCACAATAATCTTCCCTTTTTGATTTTTTGACAAATAACTTGAGTTGTGATAGTAAATAAACACGCAAGTGTTTATAGTCAATTTTTAAATGTCAAGTTAAAGATTTAGCTAAGGTTAAGTTAAGCTCCCTTTCAATTTATGCATTACTTTTGTTGAAAAGTTAAGTTAAACCAAACATAAACACACAACTCATTTCTCCCCCTTTTGGCAAAAATATCAAAAGAACTGAAAAGCAAACACATAATTTCATTAATGGAAATAAGAATTACATGGGAAGAGTGAACGTAAAACATAGAACTTAAAAACTAATACAAGAGAAATATAAAAGCATGGAGAAAAAAATAGAAAAATATCAATCTCTAATCATAATTCCTTTCCCTTTGTCATGAGGAGCAGAAGGTTGGAGAATGAATTGGTCAGATGGAGGAGAGTCATCATTATCATCATTAAAATTATCATCTCCATGATCGGAGGAAGAGGAAAGAGAAGAATAAGAAAGATTGGCATGTACAAGTAATTTTTGTAACATTTTAACTGCCTTCTTGAGGATTTTCTTGTCCTTTTTGGTAAAGGGAACATTGAAGGAGGAGGAAGAGGTCTAGGAGGTCCAATAAAAGAAAGTTGATTACCTATGAAGGCATAGGTTTTCTTTTCGATGATTTTGGCGTTGAAGGTAAGGTAATCAATAGTGAAGCGATTTGTGATGAATGGCAACATCTCTACGCAAGTATTCCCTGTGAGGAAAGAACTTGGATGTTGGTGACCCTAGATGCTATGTGAGTAATGAGGGAAGACAAACTAGGGCTCACTTTGGAGTTCTTTTGGATCTCCAAAAAGTGCTCAATAAGGACAGTTGCTCCACAATAAGGTATGGCATGAAAAGTGCAGTGGAGCAAAAAGAAGTCCTTTTGAAAAATTTTATTTGTCCCAATTTTGGCTAAAATAGAGTTGGAAATGGTTTGATGAAGAAGCCAAAGGGGAAGTGAATTAAGAGAGGAGGCCTTGGAGTTCCTAAAATCATAGGTAAGATCGGCCGAAATGGCTTGAGAAGTGTTAGCCACTTCTCCCAAGGGAATTTCATTAAATGAAGTAAGATTACCTCTTGCAAGATCAAACATTTGAGTGATTCTCTCACGGGTTAGGGTGTAGTTCTCACTAAAGAGAGAAAAGTGATTTGAGAGAGGATTGTTGGGGATCCTCATCCGACTCATAAGTGGCTCTTAGAGAAGCAAAGAACTCAATAGTCATGCACTTGTAGCCGGTTATAGTGATAGAGGAGATGGCCTCTTGCTAAGAGAATGTTAACTTCATCCCTTATGCCCAAGGTAGCAAGAGCATCAATATCAAATGAACGAATGGGTAAAAAGTTTCTTTAACATTTGAGTGGTAAAGTTCTTGTATTGGTCAGGAGTTAGATGATTTGGAGAGTGATTGGGCAGAAAAGATAGGATAGGTTCTGGTCTCTTTGCTCTTGGTGCCATTGATGAGTAGAGATTGAGTGAGTAGTTTAAAAAGTTTGTTGAAGAAGAGAAATTTGATTTTCTTGAGAAAACTTTAAAGGAGATAAGTAAAAAGTTTTTTAAATCTACCAAAGCACAGGTTTTTATAGAGAAAAATGAAAGAAAAAGCCGTTGAAAACGATTATATTGAGATGAAGTCGGTTTGGATGCATACAATACGTGAATAAAAAATCTACAGAGCGTCGCGCATATACTGAGCGCGCGATGACTCTATAAAGATCAATGGCTAGATAAAAATTGTCAAAAAGGAATTTATTACAGCCGTTGACTAAGTTGAATTTGAAAACTATAACTGTAAAGTTATGTTGATGTCGCGCACGTGAGGTTATTTGAGATCGCGACAAAAATAGAAATTTCAAGAAATTGAAATAGCAGAATGATTATCTAGGAGTTTGGAATGAGTACTTACACTTTTTGATATTTCACCAATGACTAGCTCTTTCGGATGATCTTTCTTGAATTGCCAATCCTTAGGCAATTCTTAAGCTTTTTCATTACTAGCTTCTTCTCTTTCAACATAAACATTCTCATCTTTTTTGTTCATACTTGGGTCTTCTTGTTGATGTGATGTTGAAGGTTGATCTTCATCCTCGTTAATGGTTAGCTTCTCAAGGTCACTTACAAAATCAAAAGTAGTACATTTCTCTTAATCAAGAGGGTTAGATTCATCAAATACAACATGCATTGACTCCTCTACTACCATTGACCTTTTATTGAACACCCTATAGGATTTGCTATTAGAGGCAAACCCTTCCTTCATCCGATTTGGATGAAAATTTCCTAAAATTATCCTCGGTGTTTAATATATAGCATTTGCAACTAAACACTCTAAGATGAGATACATTGGATTTTCTACCTTTCCATAACTCATAAAGTGTTTTATTTAAAATGGATCTTTTGTAAACACGGTTTATAATATGATAAGCGGTGCTAAAAGCCTTCGCCTAAACATATTTTGGTAAATCATATTCATTTAGCATGGTTCTAGTCATTTCAATGAGAGTTCTATTTCTCCTCTCAATAACATCATTTTGTTGAGGAGTCCTGGAGAAGGAAAAATCATATGTAATGCCATGCTCATCATAAAAAGAGTCAAAAATTTCATTTTCAAATTCTCCTCTATGGTCACGGCTAACATTTGAAATACAATAACCTTCTTGATTTGAAACATGTTTTGCATAACCTTTGAAAGCATTAAAAACGTCATTCTTATGAGTTAGAAAGAATATCCAAGTGAACCTAGAGTAGTCATCAACGAGTACAAATGTATAGTACCTACCTCCTAAGCTAGCATTCCTAGTGGGTCCAACCAAGTCAATGTGAAATAACTCAAGAGGTTTAGTAGTACTTACTTACTTCTTGGACTTAAAAGAAGATTGATGTTGTTTTCCCATTTGGTAAGCTCTACACACCTTGTCCTTTTGGTACTTGAGTTGAGGCAATCCTTCAACTAAGTCTTCCTTCTTTAGATGTTCCAAGGTGTCCATGCTAGCATGTCCCAATCTTCTATGACAAGTCCAAGAATCTACGTCAAAGGAAGCTAAACATAATCCTTTTTTGTTAGTAGTAGAGTCAAGATTAATCATGTAAAGGTTCTCAGCCCTTTGGCCAACAAATACTATTGAGTTATCTACCACTTTTGTGACAATGCATTGTGTAGAGTCAAAAGTGACTTTATAACCCATGTCACAAATTTGGCTTACACTCAATAGGTTATTTTTAATACCACTAACAAATAAAACATGATCAAATTTAGTATCCTTATCAACCTCACCAATGCCAACTACCTTACCGGTGGTATTGTTGCCGAAAGTGATGTGTCCACTTTCCATTGCACTTATTTTGGTGAAGATTTTTCTTTCACCACTCATATACCTTGAGCAACCGCTATCAATGACCCATTTGTTTTTTCCATGGAGCTCTTTAGGCATACCTACAATAAGTGATCACTTCTTTTTAGGTACCCAAGTATATTTAGGTCCTTGATGGTTAGTAACTTGGTCCAAGGGGACCAATTTCAAATGCAACTTTCTAATATAGCAATAACTGTTGATATGCCTAAATTTCATACAATAATGACATTGTTTTTTAGGTTTTCTAAATGATATATGTAAAGGTTTTCTTATTTGGAACCTAGATTTATGAGTAAAAGCTTTGGAGGTGTATCCAAGCTTACCATGTTTGCTCCCATTTGCATAATGCACACATTTCTCCATTGGTTTAAATACCATTGGAGCTTTTCTTTTCACTTCCTTGGAAGTAGAGGCTTCACATTGTTTAGCACATGTATCAACCAATTTTTCAATGGACTAAATTTGTGAAGATTGAGATGAAGAGACAAATTTTATCTCTTTAGAGGTTTGACCCATAGTAAAGCCTAAACCTTTAGTATCTTTATGACCTCTAGTGTCATTGAGAGCTTTGTCAATGACTTTATTGCTCTCATAGCTACTAATGAGCTTTTTCAACATCTCATTCTCTGACATAACATTTCTGCATTTAACAACTTTACATTTTATCTTTACAATTTCATTTTTCAATTCATATATTGTTCTTTTTAATTTAGCATTTTCATCATCAACTTGCAAATACTTATTCTTGTATTTATTTTTCATTTCCTTATATTTTGTGTATTTAGAATACATCATACCAACAAAACTATCATCACATTCAAGCATGTCATCATTTTCATCACTACTAGTGTGTGAATATGAGTAAGAACTAAATGGTACCTTTTCAAGAGATTCCTCTTGAGAGATTAGACATTGGTTGGAGGGGTTCATTCTCTTGGTCTTCAATAGCAAAGAAGCAAAGGTTTGCTACTTCACCATTTTCTTCTTCACCGCTTAAAGCATCACTTTCACTCCAAGTCACTTTGAATGCTTCCCTGTTTTCCTTCTTGTCTTTTCTAGTCTTCTTCTCTTTTCCTTTCTTATCTCTTTTCAATTTTGGAGACTCACTATGAAGGTAACCAATGTTACCACATTCGTAGCAAGTTGGTTCCATTTTAGAGTTCTTCTTGAACTTCCGGTACCTCTTGTAGCTTTCATACTTCTTGGAGAAGAGTGCAAAGTCATCATCACTAGAATCTCCATCACTTATTGAAGTAGACTCTACATTCTTTTTCTCTTTATGAATGGCCTTGAGAGTAGTTGTTCTTTTCTTTTCTTCTCCATTCAAAGGTTTGTTTTCCTTTCTCTTATCCATAGTAATTTCCAAAGAGAGAAGCTATCACTCTTGAGCCTTTGAATGGCATGAGTTTTACGGAGAGATATAGCCATTGCATCCCAAGATTCTAGTAAAGCTCTTAGGTTCTCCTTATGAATTTTGAACTCCTAGTTTTCTCAAGTTAGACATCAATGTAAGAAGTCTATTTGACAATGTAGTTATGTTGTCTTCTGGTAATCTCTTGAATGTCTCATATTCAAATATGGCGGCATATTTCTTTTCTTCCTTGACTTACTCCGTACCTTCATGATAATTCTCCAATATTTTCCACATTTGATATGGAGAAGTACAATGAAGAATTCTTGCACCTCTTTCTTCCGAGACGCTTTGCATAATGTGACTTATGCATTGGCAATTTCTCCTATAACCCGAACGAAATTTTTTCGTCCATTCATCCCTTGGTAGTGGAACTTGGAATCCTTCATTATCTAACTTTGTGTCAACTTTTAATTCCTTAAGAACATAATCCTAGAGTCCTTATCCTTCGAGAAACCATTCCATCTTAGCTCTCCAAAAAGGAAAGTTGATTCCATTGAAGAAGGGTCTAAGGGAATTTTGATTTCTATCTTGAAAAGTTACCAAGAGATCCTCTTTGCAGTTAAGCTTGAAGAAAAGAGTCAAGCTCTGATAACAATTGTAGGCCCTTATGGCAACAAAAAAGGAGGTGAATTTGTTGACTTGTAAAAACTTTAAAGCGAAAGATGGTGGTTGAAGCAATGTAGACAATGAAGATTTATAATGGTTTGGCTATAATCTCAAGCCTATGTCCACTTCTCCAATCTTAGAAAGGAATTGGGTTCCATTAATAATCAATGGAATACAATGAGGTTTAACAAGTTCACCTCAAACTTAGAGTTTATTGCTCACCCAAAACTTACAATAACACTTTTAGTGTTTAAAGCTCACACTAGAACTAACACTCACAACTAAAGAAGTTGGGTTTAATGCTCATACAGCAAACACTCTTGCAAAAGATAAATGAAATTGAATGTTTTTAAGTTTAAGTACAAGTGTTGTGTAACCTTTTAATGGCTATTTAAAGGGGTATTTATACCCATGGAATTTCTAGCCATTTGTGCTTGACAATAAAAAACTTTGTATTTTCTGCAAAAGGGTTGCAAGTGCGACTCCTCACAAACTTTATAACGGACCGCAACGGATACCTATAAAAAAAGTGGTGGCATTTAATACACCAACCGTTGGAGTTTGACTCGAGGTATGGACGCGAGCACAACGCGATGGTCACACTTTCAAACTTCTAACGGTCATTTGGTGTGATCGTCACGAGCCGCTTCATAGTCTTCGTAAGAGCGCTGAAACTTTTAAAATCTCATGGAACTTATTTCTATAATCATGAGCGTGATAAAAACATGGTTTTGTTGTGGTCGCGAGCGCGCAGAAAACACAAAATGGCTCCTAGTATGGTCTCGAGCGCGAGACTAACAGATGTCATTTTTGGTTACAAACGTCTTAAAAACATAGGATGTCCACTTGACTTCATTTGCTTGTCACGAGCGTGACACTTATATCCAGTTATTGCCAACGCGAGCGCGATGCCTTGACAGAAACAGTCTTCATATTTTTGCAAGCTTTGCTTGGTCATCTTTACTTGTTTGGTTTAATGCTTGCTATTACTGCATCTAAACACTTAATAAGACATTACTAGATCACAATTCAAGTTAGTTTTTGTCAAAATATTCAAAACAAGGGATTTTGTTACTTTACGCATAATAAATTCAAGTAAACATAAATCACAATTAAATCTTAATAATGAATAACAAATAAACTAATTAATTGAATGATTTACAAAATTAATCTTAGGGTTTATCTCATCCAGATACTAATAAAAAAATTAGTTCATTATCAAAATTACAGTTCCAATGAAATCGAATAGAGAATAAAAGAAGAAAAAGAATAACATTGCAATCCCTTAAACCAAATGAATTTTATTGAAATTGGATGGCAATATACCCCAATGGTGTCCCTTGCATGAAACCCCTTTTCTGCTATCTCTAGGTCGCCGAAACAATCCTCCTCAAAATTAGCCCTCTTCCCTTCATTTTCTTGTCTGATACCCTTCCACAAAATTAAAGACCTTTTTCTTATCTTTCCAACAAGCTAAGATTTGCCTAAAAAGGACTGATATGGCTTAGAAAATAAAATAGCTCCTTCCTTTATGTTACAGCAGAACATTCCATTTCTCTATCATTTTTCATTCTCAAAATGATATGATTTCACTTAGAGGTTGTCATAACAATGGTAGAGCTGTCTGTTAAGGCTTAAATGGGAATAGGCTGAACTTGTTTTGACACTTATAGAGTTCTGTTTCATCTTGCCAACAGATCAAGTGAATTTTAATTTGAAAACATACAATTTCAGATATTCCTCAATTTAATGATGTTGGAAAAATTATTTTTGCTGATGTTTTTAATTCAATCCTAATTTCTTCTAAAATACTTTTGTTTGTGCCAATCCTAATTCCAATATCAATAACATATATGCAATTACTTAATAAACAAAATATTTTTGAAATCATTACAGTAACCATCCATTTCACAACCACCATCACAAAAACATTATCATATTTTATTCACTAGAAATTAATGTAAAAAAAAAAAGAAATAGAAAAGGTTTCTTCACTAGATCTACCATATTCATGGCTTCACCAGATTGAGTTCTTGAAGAAAACAACCACCAACTACGAAGACGATGGAGTAGAGGCGTCTGTGATTGAGCTCCAATTGCAACCAACCTCAACCATCATTTGCAACCCTTGGCAAGATAATCTTCAGTTTAGACTTCTATTTTACCCAAATAACTTTAGCCTAGAGAGTGTAAGAAAAAAAAAATTAAAGGAAAGAAGGTAAGAGGAGTAGAAAGATTGAATGAAAGAGAGAGATAGTAACTGTTAGAGTTAAGCACTACCAACTCTTCTAAAATCAAATTGGTATTAGAAGAGGTGCATACCTTAGTCTTATAGTGTATGCACGTTCACATGTGTCCTTAACATTTGACCGTGACTTGGCCCGTCCGGCCTCCCCTATGGGATAATTGATGTACGTATGGCCAATAATAACAGAGACTAAAGAAACGATAGAGATAGATAGAGAGAGAGAGAGAGAGAGAGAGAGAGAGAGAGGAAAGGAGGTAGTCACATGAAATGAGGATTTCAAATTAGGGTTTTAGTTTAAAATATGAGTGTATATATAAGAATGATTCAATTTTAGATGGATTGGCTATTGAACAACCAAAACCACCAACCAACTAATTATCACCTGTTTGTACATGTATAAAACTATGAATTAGACAAACTAACCGATCAACCCATTTTTGGTTTGGTTTGATTTTTTAGTTTCGTCAAAATCTGCTCACCCTTAATGCTAAGAAATTTGCTATTCGATCCAACCATATGATCTAATTATCATTTGTTACATATATACATATAATATTTTTTGGGCAATTTAAACATATAGCACAAATAATAGTTCCAATTTAACAAAAGAGCACAAAATGAGTTTAAAATGAGAAATAGCACAAAAAATTTATATATTTTTAAAGAGCCCCTACAACCAAACATGTCTCCCATTTTCTATATAATTATTATTTATATTTCTTGTTGACATGTGTGCATTAACTATCCTTTGGTAGAGGCCTGGTGAAATAAGTCATAGTTGAATATTGTGCGTGCTTGTGGCATACGCCATAAGGCTAAGGTATGCATATTTCTTAATACCAATTAGTTTTAGGAGGGTTTGTAACACCCCTTACCCGACCATTTGCAGCCGAACTAAGAAGTGTCACATTACATAATTCATATCCTGTCTACTTAAATTACAATAATAATGGTATTTTTTTTTCTTCTTTTATCTACCCTAACTTTGCATGTGCTGACTTTATCTTCACAGTATATGCCAGTCTAAGTTCTTCGGGCCCATTTGCTATTTATCAGTTCCTATTTCTTTCACATCTTTCGGAGACCTACAAGTTCAGGATTAACCAAACTTGCTGAGCTATTACGCTCAGTGGATACTTTAACTAATATAAAGCATAAATAATTTAAATGCACATGCTTGAATTTAAACAACATTTGAATATCATAAATCATTTTAATAAAATAAATTGCTTTATCAAAATCTTACTTGTTTAGCTTTACTAGGCATTTAAGTGAACACAGGGATAAAGTCTCTATCTGTATTTTCAGTATGGCAGAGATTTGTTCTTACCAATACCGAACTCTATCATTTCAATTTAATCGGCCGTATTCAAAATTCAATCAACATCAAAATTTGATCGGTGTTACGACTGACTCAGTCCGTATCACCTTTAGATCTCTTTCT
>CATIWJ010015412.1:0-12733 GCA_949640765.1 Croton laevigatus | reverse complement strand
AGTCAAGTAAGTAATCTGTCCAAAATTTTGAAATCTTCCCACCAAAGCCAAGGTCTCTTGTCATGATTAGTCATCCATACCCAACCATTTTGATAATCAAGGGATTAAACTTATGCGCTGAATTTGCAAAAATTTTAATGGCATGAAGAATTGCAAGGAACTCTGCTCTATTGGAATCCATTACATGATCCCTAGGTTAAAATGAAAAGTGCAGCAAATATTACCATGATGGTCGGGAGAACCAATGGATTTTTTGCAGCCCTAACTCCTGTTTACTACCCAACAAGAAGAAAGTTACTAGTATTATTTACTGCAATTGACCCTACCTAAATATTGAATAACTGCATTTGAATTGGACAAATGATTTAAAAAATTGATGAGATTTTACACATTTTCATAAGTATTAGAAATTTTATTCTTACACTTCCCAGTCAAAGAAAGCAATTCCAAGTAATTTTCCCCTTAAAACAGAAAACTAAAAATAGTAGGGATGTGCTAAAAGAACTCTATCTAACTTAATCCATCCCGACCTGACTTGGACCTACCTGACTTGGATCTGAGATAAAATTAGATTTGGTTTAGTCCATTATTCAACAAACTTTTTATTGTCATGTTTACAAATTTTGATCAACTTTGACTCGTACCCAGGGACGGACATATGTAGAAGCTTACAAGGGTTGTAGCCCCCCTCAATATTTTATTTCCTTTAAATGTTTACACTAGAAATAAATGGTTAAAAGTGAAAAAATGATAAAGTCCCTCCCAATATTTTTATTTTCTTTAAATTTTAACACTAGCAACAAATGTCTTTAATTTAATTCTAGGTCCATTAATGCTCGAACCTGAACCATTCACACTCCTAAAATTGATGAATTAATACGAGCAAATACTTAAAACTTATATGTATAACTAAATCCTTATTATTCATTCTTGCAACAGTATATTGATTACATTTTAGATTTAGATTTTTAATTCCTGATAGTTGATTTAATTTCATTGACAGCTGAAAAGGTATTGTTAATTACTAGTTATTTACAAATATTAGAATATTATTTTTCGTTCTTTCTAATTTAAACTAAGTAAATAATAAGGTGCGTGTGATTGTTTAACTTTGAAGGGCTAAGATGCGTGTAAATTTTATTTATTAATTTAATGTCTTTAATTTAATTAAAGGATTGAGTGTTAAAATTTTAAAATAAATTGTTAAAGTTTTTTCTTATTTTATTTAAAATGAAGAAATTTTGTATATAGTTTATATTTTCAATATAATGTTTTTATACAATTGAAGTGTTAGTATAGTCTTGCTTGTATCATAGCCTTAGTTGATTGTGTGCTTTCACGCGTACTTATTAGTTGCTACCGATTTGTTGAGGTTAACAATTCATGTGTTCATCTCCATTTCAATGTGGAGAATAAGTTATGGATTTGACGTCTGGTGGCTCTAGGTTGAGTGTTTCAAACCAGCCACTTGTTTAAGGGGTCTACCTATGTTTTCTAGGTTTTCTTTCTTTTCATCAAAATTAAACACAGCCGCTCATGTCTCCTTCTTTTCACGAATAACACACATAATGGTTTATGGGAAGTTCTTGATTTCCAATATGCATAGATGAGGTACTACTTTGAATTACCTGAGATGTAGAAAATGCCGCAAATAGCAAATATGTTTTTAGCTCTTAACTTCGTATGTGCTCAAAAGTTAACAAGTCATGACACATTGACACTGTAGAATATATAAGATTAACTCCCACTTGCTGCTTCTAAACCTATTGTCGAGAATAACCAAAATCTAATTTTTCTTTTATATTTGTTAGCAATTCCTAGAGGGTCACAATGAATTTTGAATTAGAAATATTTACGATGAAATTTTGGTATTGATGTGATGTAGAATATTCGTAAGTATTGTAAAGAAGTTTTAGCTCATTAATAAAAAAAAAAAAAATCCTTGATTCTTCCACAGGATAACCACCAAAGAACCCATGCCTATTTTACTTAGGGTGCAATTGTTTCACTATGGTTTTCAGTGTTGATAATAATACTTCTAAAATACCATAACTAGTGACATAAAATTTTTTTCCAAAGACATAAATTTTGTTTATTATTGATTTAATGTTTTGTCTTTAATTAAAAGATTTTCTTATCCAATTTTTTTATTTTTAAATTATCAAACATTTCTTGATTTGAAATGGAGAAAGTTTCAATTTGTTAGTTGGTAATTATCTAAAATTGTATAAAACTAGCAAATATATTTAATAAAATTTACATTAAATTTTAAATTAAAAAGATTATTTCATAATAAGGGTAATGACATTTTTTCTTTTTGATAATAAGGGTAATGAAAATATTAATTTCTTGATTGTATAATTATTACATGGTACATAAACATTATTTATCGGTTTTGTATGCAAGAAGTGTAGTTTTTACTAATTAGTAACACTAATCTCGTTTTACCAAATGCCTGATATTTTCTTTTCTTTTTTAACAAAAAATCAAATGCATGAAATTTGTCATGTAAAATTTATTATTTTAACTAAAAATAGCAATCACATTTCTTGATTTTATTAGCAATTGGCTAAAAAAAATCCAATAAATGGGTATTGCTCATAAAAAACGAATTTTGAGATATTTGAGTAAATTAATTATATCAACGTAGTAACTAATATATAAAAATTTGTCATACTTTAGAATATATTTTTTATACAAATAGCAGACTATGAAAATTTTGCTTGATTAATGGACTGTTTGCTATAGGTACAAGTAAAGGGTTGGTGATAAGAGTAGTTCAATTCTCTTCTTTCTCTTTCTACATTTTTCTCTGCTCGTTTGTGGGCTGCCACTGCAAAGTTGCTTATCATTTGGCACTAACATTTTTCATCCCTTTTCTTGCTTTGTTTATGTTTTTAGAAGTTTTTTTTTTCCTTGCCCTTTAGGGGTTTTATTGCTATAAATATATCCTAGGTCTCTTTGCTAATTTTGGGTTATGTCAAGAAAGAATGAATGCATGATATCGTGTGAATTGTGGCTGTTTTCAAATTTAGTGAACTTCCTGACATGAAAACGCTTGAAGAATGGTATCTCCTTCAAATCAGTAGAGATGAGCTTGAAAATGAAGAGGAAGAAGGCTCTCTTGTGAGGTTTTTTTATTCGCTAGTTCCTATAAACATTCAATCCCTTGCAAATTCATCAACAGAAATTATTAGAGAAAGATTTGCTAGATCATTAGTGACGTGGTGACTCGCGCTACTGTCAAGGAGCCACATGGGGTTTGAAGGTGATTGAGTGGTAGCAACATGAGCACGAGGGGAGTAATGAGTTGGATTGGTAGATCGGTTTGAGCGGGGTAGAGATGGGACAACAATATGAGGATATAGTTTTTGAAAATCAGAACATTGTGATAGCACATGACCTTGTGTACGACACTATTGACATTTGCCAAGGAATGGTTTTGGGTTGGTGTTGGAAGATTGGGATTGTTTTGCTGATGAGGTGGTGGGATAAGCGACAGGCCTTTGTAAGCGACAAGAACCGAGGGTAGAAACACAGGATTGGTGTTTGTGGTGGGGGAGTGATTTTTGTAGGTAAGTTCATAATGTATGAGTTTTTCATGGAGCTCTTCAGAAGAAATGGGGTTATCACGTCCATTTATGGTGTCAATTATAGGTTTGTAGGTCTCATAATCAAGGCCTTTGAGGACTTTGGCAATGATGTCCTCATCATCCATGGGTTTGTTCATAGCAGCAAGACGATCAGTACATGCTTTAATTGATTGCATATAGTCAGTTATGGTTTGAGTTGTTTTGGTGATGTTGTTTAGGTTTGCCTTGATTTGGAGGATGTGTCCTTGAGTAGGTTTGGCATAGGTGTTGGCGAGAGTTTGCCATGCCTGAGCGGTGGTGGTAGAATGACAGACAAGAGATCATACAGAGGGTGTGAGAGTGCCCAGAAGAGCACCAAGGAGAAGTTGATCTTGATGGGTCCATGTGAGGAAAGCTGGGTTTGGTATGGTGGTGCCGTCGTTATTGGTGATGGTGGCATCGGGTGGTGATGTTGTGCTATCAACAAAATGATATAGATCGTAGCCAAGAAGAATAGAATTGATTTGAGGAAGCCAGGATGTGGTATAATTGGTAGGGGTGAGTTTGGTGACATTGTTGAATTGAATTAGGAGAATGGGTTTGGAGGGCTCATTTTTGTTGGGTATAGTATGGGGTCCTGATTCAACTACCATGGGAGATTAATTGAAAAAGGTTGAGATTGGATCAGTAGTGCTCTGATACCATATAAAGGTTGAGATTGATTGAAAAGCTTAAAAATTATATTGATAGATACATCTATTTATACATAGATTATTGAAGAGAGAATATCTATAAAGAAGGCAACTAAACTAATCTAGTGCTAAGATCAAGGAGCAGAATATCAGCATCCTAAAAATAAAGAATACACAGAGAAAATTAAGGAAGAGAACAACTGAAAATAATAAAGAAAATATATACAGATTTGATACTCATTATTCTCTAATATAGCCATACAAAAGCAAACAAAAAAAGGGAAAATCAGCAACATATGGGATTTATTTACTGACATAAGACTTGACTAATTCTTAACAATTATATCTTAGGATGAATATGAATCAATATAGGGAATCATTGATTTTAGGAATCAGACATGATCAATAAACATTCTAAATTGGAAGATTTTTTGTTGGGAGATTGTAAGTGTCTTAAGATTTTATTAATGTCAGTGCGCATATATTTTAGATTTTTAAAGACAGTACGAGTATTATGGAATTTTATGAAAAGATTTATGTTTAAATTCAGCTCAACGTAATACTTTATCCATCATTTTATATAGATAAACCTTTCTTTTTAGTTTTTTAGATAGGCAAACTTGTCTTATTTAGCAATAGTTGGTATATACGTATATGGACCAATGCAGAATTAATTAATTAATTAGTTATATATATATATATATATATATATATATATATATGGCGGGGAGATATATAAGAAGTCATAAAACTAAAAGTAATATAAATTTAAAGTATTCAAAAAATACGGCTCTTTGTATATTTATTCTAATTTTTCAATAAAACTCAATAGTCATAAATAAATTTTAAAATTCTTCTAAAACTCACTAGATGGTGTTAGGTCCCTTCAATGAGATTACGAGAGTAAATAAACAACACAGCGGAATAAAAATTAGACACACAGATTTACGTGGTCCACCCTTAACCGTTTATGACCATGTCCATACAATAAACTGCGAATAATTTTTCCACTATCAATCGTGGCACTCAAAGTGTTTCCCAAAAACACCCAATAATATTTTCTTCACTATTTTCTACACCCTAGTTTTAGGAACCATCGTCATAGTGAAAGGAAATCACCGTTCTCTGAATAACCAAAGGGAATAACCATTCATGTGGAGGTAATATTCCATCTCCACATATCTCCTTCCTCCGAATCACCATGGAGGAAGGCCTCCAACTCGGATTATGCAACATCCGATGATATGGTGACCATGGTGTCACCTTCATCCTTTTGAGACTTTTGGCCGCTTTGTGCTATCTCTCTCAGGAACTTCCGACAATCTCTTATTTTGTGGCTCCCTCTGGCCATAATGGTAGCATTTAATAATGCCATCATCTTGATCCGTGTCGCCATTAATAATCTTCGGATCGTAGTCTCGACTTTTTCCTCTTCCTCGGCCTCGACCTTTACTTCTATCTCCATTTCTGCCTCCCCCTCTTTCATTACTTTCATAAAAAAGGGCATACGACTGATCAGTCCCGACTTCTTTTCTACGGGCTTCCTCGTTTATTAAGGCATCTGTAACCATCTGCATTATTACTTTGCCATCGGGGGTAGAATTGATGAGAGTAACAATAAGCGTCTCCCAACTATCAGGTAGAGAACTCAAAAGCAATATGGTCTGATCCTCATCTTTGAGAATCCATTCAACTGCACCGAGCTTATTCACAAGATCTTGAAATTGACTCAGGTGTTCTGTCACAGAGGTACCACCACATAACTTATGGTTTACCAATCTTCTCATCAACAGCGTCTTATTGCAGGCCCTCTTTGCTTGATACATATTCTCTAGCTTCTCCCAGAGTTTATATACGTCGGTCTTTTGAGATACATGATGAAAAATACTGTGGTCAATCCATTATCTGATTAGTGCCACAGTTTTCTTATTCATTCTCATCCAGACTTCCTCTGTTCTTGTGTCTGGTTTGACGCCTTTGGTTTCTAAAGGCTCTGCTAAATCCTTTAGAATCAGTATTGGCTTCCACATATTGTAATTTGTGGCATAAGTCGGATCATCGTATCCGCGCTTGAAGACTCCATGAAAAAGTTCACCCAACTTTCTTGTACCAGATTTTGGGAGCAAAATTAGGCAAAACCGAGCTCATGATTGAATCCGAAACACTGAAAAACGGTAGGAACTTATCTCACTTCTCCAAAAACCAGTCTGGAAAGGGCTGAACCCGGCCTCGAATTACACTGAATTGAACCTGATCGGTTCAAACCAATAAGCTAAGCTGTTGATGACGTGGCAGAAGAAAAGAGGGCCACGTGTCACAGACTAAAAACTGACTTGTAAGTTGACGTGGCAGAGTGACGTGGCTCCGGTGCTGACGTGGCAGATGATGTGGCACTGTTGCTGACGTGGCAGTGACGTGGCTCTGCCGGATGCTGACATGTCGATGGCGTGGCTGTTGACTGGGTCGTCTTCAACCTTTAGCTAGCGCGTGAGGTGCGTGGATCAGCAGGGTGGTGACGCGCCGGCGCGTGCGGCATCGTCCGGCGACCGTTTGGCCTCCAAAAAGTTGCAGCTTCCTCCTCTCGACAAGCCCGACCTAGTGGTGTGATCAAATTTAACTTTTGAGCAAACCTTAAAATCACGATTTTCGGATAGAATGAATTTCTTTCAAAAGAAGAAATCGTGAACTGCTCAACCCGGCTCTGATACCACTTGTTAGGTCCCTTCAATGAGATTACGAGAGTGAATAAACAACGCAGCGGAATAAAAATTAGACACACAGATTTACGTGGTTCACCCTTAACCGTTTAGGGCTATGTCCACGGGACAAACTGCGAATAATTCTTCCACTATCAAAATAGTATGTATACAACATAGATTGATACAAAAATAGTGGCACTCAAAGTATTTCCCAAAAACCTCCAACAATATTTTTTTCACTATTTTCTACACCCTAGTTTTAGGAACCATTTTCCTAAAACTCTATCAATCTCTCTTTCTCAACAACTCTCTCTTTGTTGTGTTTTGTCTCCTTCTTCTTCTGCACACAAATGGTGGAGAAATGCCCTCTATTTATAGGGCAAAAAAATGAGAGTAAAGAGGATCTTATATTTGTCAACAAAGTTGACTTAATTGACAAAAATTATGAAGGTGGTTGGAAGAGTTGACATTATAGAGATGGTGGAGTTGGTAACAATATGTCAACATGCACATTGATTTTCAACTCTCCTTTTGACTAAAGGTTGGACTTTCAACAAATGGCAAAAAATTGTCACCGCTCTATGAGGTGGTTTCAGACAATGTTCACTGAAAATTTTTCAATATGGTCATACTAAATAAAAATCGGTAGATAAAAATTAATAAAAGTATAAACAAGTCAATATCAATAAATAAATTATCGATAAATAAATATCAATAAACATATATACAAATAAATAAATAATGGTTAATAAACATTAACAAATGTATATATAAATAAATAATTGTATGTACATGTCAATAAAATGGATAGAAGTCAATATATGTAAATGAGCATTCAAATTTAGACGTAAATAAGTGTAAATGCAAGTTAATACAATATTTAAGAATACAAAAGTATTTAAAGCCACATATAACCAAGTTTATTGTTAGGTAGATTAGAAAACAAGTCATATGAATGAAAGTGATCCTCACATCATCATTGCTTTTAAGTTTAAAAATACGCAGTCAAATGTTTTAAAATTATGCTATACACTTTCTCAAATATTTTCAGATAAATAAGAGCTTAAAATTTATAAATAAATTCATAAAATTAGTAACACAAACATCACAATATTTCAATCATGAAAATTTAGCATTAGCATATAATTATTATGTTGTACGCAAATTATTTATGATATATATATATATATATATATATATATATATTTTATAATTGAAATTTTACATAAAATTGTGTATTAGAAGCAAAATTGTTTACGATTTTTTTTTAAATTTAATTATTTTGCATTAGCATATAATTATTTATTATTTATGATGTTTTAGTAATTAGAAACGAGTTTTCAAAAAAAACAGTAATAGTTAACCAAAAAGAATTAAATTTAAAAATTTTGTATGCACGGTATATATATATATATAAGCAATATATTTGGATTATTTAAAAATTATGTGTTACATAAAAAAAAAAAACGTTTGCAGTATTAGAACTACAGGATACAAGGATCAAAGCATTCTTAGAGAACATTAAAATACGAAAGTTATAAGTGATAAAGATCTGCCCAGAAGTCTGAATTCCTCTCTGCTCCTGCTTTTGCCAAATGGTCTGCTAGAGAGTTTGCTTCTCTAAGAGTGATTGAAATCCAGAGAAGTCAAAAGCGTAGCAAGGGACCAAAGATCAAAAATAGAGTCCCAAAGGTGCCAAGGTGGGGAAGAAGCACCAAGTGATGGCATTAGTTGAGTCAAACTCAATGATAATGTCTTTTTGTACCCAACCAAGAGAGATTGTAAACTCTAAAGCCTTCATAATGGCTGCCAATTCTGCAAAATTTGAATCTTGAACTCCAATAGGTCAAGAAAAAAAGGAAAATAATGTCACCTTTGTCATTTCTGAGAACACCTCCTACTCCTCAAGGCACTGGTTTACCTTTTGAAGAGCCATCAACATTCCATTTGAAAAAGAATGTAGGTGGTGATAACCAAGAAATATTGGTTCTGCGGCTCTTTTTCTTATACCATGAAAGGATGATGCTGCTTGAACTCATAATGTGCTCCAAGGTGGCTTCAAAATTTATTTTTTGATTAATTTACTATAGGTCTATTAAAAAAAATTACTATCGGTAATTTTCCAACTTTGTTTTTTCATTAATTTGCTTCAAGTTTTATTGCATGTTTCTTTTCCTATGTGAATTTCGAATTTTTCATTTTTAGATTTCAGATTTTAATCTTGTTTTCATTAATTTGTTAATGATGAGCTTATAATTATGCTAGTTTCCATTATTTTTAATTTTTTTCTGGTTTTAATTTACTAAATTTTGGCAGAGGTGCTCAGCTTATAATGAAGCATTACAGGTGCAAATAGAAGTACAAAGGCAACTCCTGAAAAGTAATTTTATACTACACATTTATACTATATTGGGAATGAATTTCTTCAAAAAACAATTCAAATATTATTTTTAGGACAAAAATAATTTTATCTTGGAATAGAATATGATAAATAATTTCATCGTAAGAACATAATATGTTTTCAATTTTTCTTTGCCCCTCCCAATTTTCAATTCTGGGTCTGTCCATGCTCAAACCTTATTATTCATTCTTCCAACAGTATAATGATTACATTTTAGATTTAGATTTTTCGTTCCTAATAGTTGATTTAATTTCATTGACAAATGAAAAGGTATTGTTAATTAGTTATTTACAAATATTAGAAAATTATTTTTCCTTCTTTCTAATTTAAACTAAGTAAATTTAAACTAAGTAAATAATAGGGTGCGTACAATTGTTTAGCTTTGAAGGCTCAATGTTGGCATGGCAGTACTTGAAAAAATATCATAAGAATGGCATAAATTTTATTTATTAATTTAATGTTTTTAAATTTAATTAAAGGATTGTGTGTTAAAATTTTAAAATAAATTGTTAAATTTTTTTATTTTATTTAAAATGAAGAAATTTGCATTTTATTATTAAGTACCTAAACTTGCATAAAACTAGCAAATCAATTTAATAAAAGTTACACTAGACTTTAAAAAATAATTTATTTTTAATTTAAAAAGATTATTTCTTAAATGTAATAACAATAAATATTTCTTTCAATGTGCAATTATTATGCTGTGCATAAAGATTAGTTATCAATTTTATATATGCATGAAGTGTGATTTTGAATAATTATCAACACTAATCTTGTTTTTATCTAATGCATAAGATTTGTCATGCAAAATCCCACGTTTTAACTAAAAATGGAAATCACATTTCACTTATATTTATCCTATAATATATTTATCCTATAAATTGTGCTCAATCAATTATAAATTTGAATTGACTAGTGGTTTATATTATTGTATTAGCAATTGGCAAATAAAAAATAATAAAAAAAATTTAATACATGAGCCAATAGAAAAAGTGATTTTGAGATATTAGAGTAAACTAATGATAAACGTAATTCAAAGAAGAGATATGTATGTAACTTTGTGGATAAAGCATTTGTTTTCTAAGCAGAAATTGCTAATGCTTCTACTAACAAATCACTCCCACAACAGCAGACAAAGAGTCATTCGATGTGGATGTATTAGTGGCCATGCAATTCAGCACTCTAAAGCTTATTTTGATGACAATCTTAATTATAATAATGATAATCAAACTTAGGTTTAAATTGGGGTAATTATTTTAGGTTAGAGTTATGGCGAAAGAGTGTTTAGTTTTTTTTTTTTTTAAATCAAATTGTTTATATTTTTGTTTGCTGAGATATATTAAATAAATGAAATTTTTATTTCCAGTTGATGGAATTGTTCTAAGCTTATAAGTTCAATTTTTTTTTTACTTGCTGCATTGAACATAAACATTGCAATTTTTGCTTTTACACTACAATGTGTGAAGCATCCTCGACATCTGAAAGCCTTCATTCTTATATTTAACATGAATTCAATTGTCTGATAGATTAAGAAACAAGTATCTTTTTAATTTTTTATCGGTAAAATACCAAAGTCTCCTATTCATGAGAAATAAAAAAGGAGAAAAACATTACCAACTAAATTGAGGCAGTGAAAGAAATAAACTACGTCAACACCACGTTTTTCATATTGATAAGAAGTTTCTTCTAAATTATTTTTGTTGATTGACTTGTGATTCCAAGGATCTTTGAAAATATGATTATTACGTTGAACTAAAGAATTAGTTACGCATTTTCATTACAGTTAACCTACTAGCCTTTGGCCTAAATATGATTTTCATCCCGAATTTTGCGTGTTTTCTGTTTTCACCCCAACTTTATGGCAATTTCACTCTTAACTTAGGCAACATTTTTCCAAGTTCACTCTTGATTTAAAATTGAGGGCCCAATTGAATATGATATGAAATTTGCTGGGGCTATTCCAAATTATCATGGTCACTTAAATCATTTTATAACTTTGCGGGACTATTTTGTAATCATACAAATTACAAAGCAGTCCAAAGTCATCATCAACCTTTATCCACTGCACCTACTTTGTCCATTAAATTGAAGGTCTGTCTGATTACTCACCTCGATCATTTTAGGTTCCTAAATTTCTATTATTGTTTTGGACTTAATTTCACAAATTATCGGAGCAAATAATATTTTCTGTTTTAACCAGAGAGTCCTCCAAGGTACATGGAACTAGAAGAGATTGCTGAGGAGCCGTTTGATTATCAATCTTGGAAAGAAGAGCTGAAATTTGTAATTTCTGTAATTTCAGTTTGCAATTTTTGTAGTTTAAAGTTTCTATTTTGCACTTTTTGTTTAGTTTAATTACATAGTTCAATTTGGTCAAATTCGGCCGAATATAATATTTAGTTGTATTAAAACTCGGCCAAAACTTTGATAGTTCAGGTAATTCGGGTAAATTGGTTAATTGGGTAAAAGAGGGGTTCGGATAATTCAGTTAAAGAAAAATTCCCAGATTTTCCATTCCAGTCAAGAATTTACCTAAAATCATCCATTTTTCCCTGAATGATCACTCCTACTTAGAAATGGGACCCCTTGAGTTAAATAATATCAATGTACAGATTTGTATCAAAGCCTACAGCATTCATTTTTGTTTTCATCCTAGTTCACTAAACAATAAAATCAATCTACCAACTGATAATGGCATCAGGCCCTAGACTCCTTAAGCAGATCCAAGAATTGAACCTTGACGTTATGAATGATGGAATTTGGCTTGAAATGATCGCTTTCATCAGTGCCGGCTAAATGGCAAGGCAATTAAAGTAGTTGCTTTAGGTTGCTATTGTAGCCTTAAAAGTAGTATAGTAGTAGTAATTAGATAGTATATAATTATTTTAAGTAGGCTCCATCCTAAAATCTAATCTTAAAATTATTAATAAAATATTCTAAATACCTTAAAATTATCCCAAATCCTACCTTCAATATACCACAACGATAATTTTTGTTTTGATAGACGACCAAGTAATTAGTATTAATTAGCATCCAACATGTAAATAACATCAATAATCCTACATTTACTCACAATTTAACGAATATAGAACCTAATTTTTTTATTTAAAATAAAAGCCTCATATTAAAATTTGGCTTTAGGCCTTTTGGAAGCTTGAGCTGCCCTGACTTTCATAATAGATCTCCACAATATTCAAATAAGTATTAGTCGACACCCGTGATTTGATATTCAAAACCGGGTGGATTTTCAAATTAAAATAAATCTTACATTCAAATGTAGTCATAGTCATAGAAATTAAAGTGAATTCAAAATTATCTAATACCCGACAAAATGAGCAAAATGTAAAAATTGATGCTCCATATATATTT
>CATIWJ010015411.1:0-16408 GCA_949640765.1 Croton laevigatus | reverse complement strand
AGGAATGGCAACATTACTAATGTCATCTCTCACAACTACAGGTAAACTGGAACATAAGATGTTGAAGTTCCAAGACCCATGGTTCCATAAATCCAAAACCCGCAAGTCAGTATCAAGAATATGAACAAAGGGAACTTTATGACAAATCTTCCCAGACCCCAACCAATCTGAATACCAAAAGGATGACAAACCAGTCCCAAGACGTACCTTGAAGCCATCTCTCAAAGCATCTCTCGCCTTCAGAATGCTACTCCAAACGTATGATGCAGCCAAAGGTTTCCGGGCAGATAATATGCTGCCATTTGGAACGTATTTTTCCAATAACACCTTAACCCAAAGCTTCTCTGGTTCCTCTAAAAAACTAGCAACCAGCTTCCCAAGTAGAGCCACATTATTCTCCCGAGCGCAACGAAGACCAAGACCACCTTTGTCTTTAGGCTTCACCATTTCCTTCCAGGAAACTAAATGCCAACCCCGAGAATGACCCTGCTTAGCCCAGATAAAATTCCTAATAGACTTATCCATATAATCACAAACCGATTGTGGGATCCAAAAAGTTTGCATAGCATAGACTGGTAAAGAAGAAATAACAGACTTAGCTAAGCAAAGCTTACCTGCCTTGTTAAGAAGTTTACTTTTCCAAGAAGAAAGTCTTCTATTAATACTTTCAAGAATAGGTAGAAACACCTCCTTCTTAACTCGACCCTGTAACAGAGGCAGCCCCAAGTATTTACCGAGATTGGTTGTTTTTTAAATACCCGAAATAGCAGCTAACCTTGCTTGCTTCCGCCTAGGAGTGTTTCGGGAAAAAATCATTTTTGACTTCTCAGAGTTCACCTTCAGCCCAGAAGCCTGACAAAAGGCGCCAAGGGTATCAGAAATGGTCTTCATTTGGTCCTTACTAGCTTGGCAAAACAATAAAACATCATCAGCAAAAAATAGATGAGAGACTCTAATCCCCTCTTTAGCGAGCCGAATGGGCTTCCAAAGCCCCTGTGATACTAATTTCTGAATTTGAATAGCTAACCTCTCCATACAGAGAACAAAAAGATATAGTGATAGAGGATCGCCTTGCCGAAGACCCCGTTGAGGTGTAAATGGTGGAAGCTGCTCCCCATTCCATAAAATAGACAGGCTCGAGGATTGCACTCCCCACATGATCAAATCAACAATCTTCGCTGGGAAACCAAAATCATAAAGAGTAGCACATAGAAAATCTCAGCTGACTCTATCATATGCTTTCTCCAGATCAATCTTAAAAGCTACCAGGCCACAACCCCGCCGACGAGTATGAATGGTATGCATTAACTCCTGAGCCAACAAAATATTATCTCTAGTTCCCCGTCCTGGTAGGAAACTTCCCTGAAGAGGACCAATCAACTTATTAAGGAGAGGACGAAACCTGTTAACCAATACCGAAGTGATAACTTTATAAGCAACATTACATAAACTAATAGGCCTCAAATCTTTAAGTCGAACAGGGTGTTCCACTTTAGGAATTAGAACAATCAGGGTCTCCAAAAGACTGGGGTCAGCACGGCCATCCAAGAAAGCCCTTTGCACCACATTAACCAGATCATTCCCAACAATATGCCAATAGTGTTTATAAAAGAAAGCTTGAAATCCATCCGGACCCGGGCCTTGAACGGGTGCATTGCCATAACCACACGGCGAACTTCCTCTGAGGTGATGGGAAGTAACAAGGTCTGCCGATCCTCAACTGACAAAGATGGGTTAGCATTCAACATAACAAAATTACGTCGAACCTGCATATCCATAGAAAAAAGGTTAGCAAAAAAAGAACGGGCTTCCTTCTGTAACACCTGAGGGTCCGTGCTCCAGGTACCATTCTGCAAATACAACCCGTGAATTTTATTCCTCTTTCTCCGGATAATAGTCTGTGCATGAAAAAACTTGGTGTTCCTATCCCCAAGTTTCACCCACCTCTCCCTAGACTTCTGATACCATATGAGCTCTTCTCGGAAAAGAATCCGCTCATACTCTTGGCGAAGGGACTTCTCTAACCGGAATAGCGCCTCAGAGCCAAAAACTTCCAACTGACGCTGCACACCTAAAAGCCGCCGTTCAATACGCCATTTCATCTGCCGAATACTACCAAATACATTCTTATTGAAGTCAACAGCTGCAGTTTTCATGACATTCAGTTTGCGAGAGAAATCCAAATCAAGATTAAGCCAAGAATTCCTCACAACATTCTCAAAGTCCGGATGGGTCGACCAGGAGGCATAAAATCTAAAAGGCCGGACCCGATTCCGCCCCTCAACAGCATTAAAACGCAACAACAGAGGAGAATGGTCAGAATATACCCTCGAGAGATGCTCCACATAAGCTTTCGGGAAAGCCAACCGCCAATCCATGTCTACAACCGCACGGTCCAGTCGTTTCCCTAGAAAGCTCCCACTGCTGTTACGGTGAGACCAAGTAAACTTGGAACCTGTGGCACCCATGTTTAAGAGGCAACAATCATCCAACACATTCAGAAGTGCCATAACACGATCCCTGCAGAACAACCCCCCAACAACCTCCGAAGGGAAGCAAACTTCATTGAAATCACCAATGACATTCCACGGACCCGAAATCTTACCTCTAAAACCACGAAGATAATCCCAAATTAAACCACGAACCTGAGGAACCAGGCTTGCATAAATAAAGCTACTACTCCACTGAAGGCCATTTCGTTGAAGAGCAACAGTAACAACGTGAGAGTGTACCTCAACAGGATGAATATGATAGTCTCTCTGGATAGAAACCAGGACCCAGATTCCACTGCTATGCCCCATAGCCTCAGAAATGCTAACCAACTCATATCCCAAGCTTCTCCAAAAGAACTCTGCACTAGCAAATTGGCAGTGGGTTTCCATAACAACAAAAATAGCCGGACGATGGCAAGTAATAATCTCCCTCACCCGTCTCTTTCCTCTCACATTAGAGGCTCCTCTGATGTTCCACACCACCATACTAAACCCTGTATCAACCATAATAAAAAAGAAAAGGAAACAACCAAAGCAACCAGTCAAACTAATCCTGATCCGGAGGCCGGCCCTCTTTCCTACCAAAAGGACTTGTCCCAAAGTGTGGAGCCATAGAAGACTCCCCTCCAGTACCAGAGTTGGAAGAACTAACATCAATCTTTCGAAGAATAGGATTGAAGGACTTATCATGATTAACTGAAGAAACAATGTTAGTCATACCTGACTGTCGGGGACTCAAGGTAGATTTAGCTACTCCCCCGGCCTCACCAGCAAGATTACCACGAAAGAAAATTGGCTTAGAAGCCAGAGCCTCCGCTGGGATAGTATCAGATCGACCCTCACCATCGACTATTGGAGCCAAACGCACACTTTTAGACTCTGTACCAGAAGTAAAGGAAATAATCTTCACCGGTTTGACTAGATTGCTTTTCTTCGAGCCCCCTGCACTACTTCATTTCTTAGAATGGTCAAGTCGCGGCAGCCCACTAGAAGCGCCAACCTCGAAGCCCATAGAATCCGCCTGAAGAGAGGAAAATTTGTTCCCAGTAGAAACAGAGGCTTTACTATGTTGGGCCTCTTTTTTGGGCTTTCTTTTTGTTTTAGTAACCACCAACCAATCCCCATGTTTTTGCACAGTAGGCGGGATACTCTCCAAATTCAACGCCTAATTATCCGAATTTAGAACAAGAGATGGAGTCGTACCCGCCATTGTCACCGGACGCAACTGCGTAGCGTCCACAGAGTCAACCCCTGCTGCTGACTCAGCCACAAGCAAGAGAGACGGAGTTGTAGACAACACCGGAGGAACTGCCGGAGACATCATACAGTTCCGCTGAATATGGCCATAACAACCACAATTGGCACAAAGCAAATGGAGGCCTTCATACTCAACGTGATACTAGACATCCCTAAAGCAAACTCTGCCCACAACCGGTTGATCGAGATCAATCTCCACACAAATGCGAGCAAACCTACCCCTATGCATTTCCAGCATACGCATATCCACTCGTATAGGTCTTCCCACCGCCGTTGCAAACGTAAGAAGAAAACTTTCATCATACAACTGCATCCCCAAACCCGGTACACGAATCCATACCATAGTAGTATTGATCTTAGAATTGGCAGCCACAAAATCAGGGGTCCAGGGCTTAACTGACAGATAGTGATAAAAAATAAGCCAAGGAGCACCAACTATCACTTTTTCTCTATCATCAGTGATATCAAATTTGACAAGGAAATACCCATGAGTGATATCTATCAGTTTAAACCCGCCTATCGGTTTCCATAGGGATCTCAGTTTCTCTCGCAACACCACATATCCTACCGATTTCCCAAGCAACTTAACTACCAAACACTCCTTCCATGGCTGACACAACCGGTCATATTCTCCTTCGTCAATGGAAAACTTCGGCAACAACCTATTTCCATCCACTAGCTCAAGCTTCATTATCCCGTGAGAAACCAAATTGCGAACCTCTGAAACCTTTGGCTCCTGAAAGCCCAAAATTTTCTCTTTAAATGTAGGACGCCGAACAAAAGGACCCTCCACCCCACCGGCATCCGGCGGTTTCGGAGGAAGTTCATCACCGTTCATCACCACATCAGACATAGCCCCACCAGTAAAAATAGAGTTTTAGCAATAAATTAGAATTTTTGTTAAAGGAAGGAACTGATGTTGGAGCTTGAAATGGATGAACAGAATCAATTTTATCATCAATCTGTGTTCTAGGTTTGTGGCTTTATTTATCATGTGGAATTGTTTTTCGGTTTTTGGCCGAACCGAACCGAACTATTCGGGTTGGTTACTGTTCGGTTTTACTGGTATCGGTTCGGTTTTACTGTTATCGGTTCGGTTTCGGTTTTATAATTTTTGGTTTAGTTTTATTATCGGTTTACTCTTTTCGGTTCGGTTCGGTTCACCGAACCGAAAATGCCCACCCCTACTGGCGGAGGTTGAAGGTTGAAGAAGAAGTAAAAATTCAAAAACAGTCCTTCATTTCTTGTGTTCTTCAAAACGGCCTGTAAAATTATATTTTGGTCCTTATACCGTTATTTTAACAGAAAAAATATACAGAAGGGCGTTAATGCTAGCTAAAAAATAAAGCATGAAGTTTTTAATTCGAAAAAATAAAAACAGGAAGAAAAATGTTGGAAGGTGTAAAATATAGGGACTTTTTTAATAATATCCTTTTAACATATGGAAAATATGAAATTCAAGAAGATGCATTGACTATGTTAACAAAAAAAAAAAAAAGATGCATTGAAGATAATAATTTTTAAAATTTAAGCTCTACAAATAAATATTTATCATAACATTGTTCACACTTTTTATTTTGTCAGAAACATTACCTGCAATTTATATTGGAGATGCTCTAATAATCATAATCAAAGTCATACAAATAATAAAAGAATAAATATTCATATTTTTATCAACTAATAAGACCAAATTTTGCCACCAAGATCAATTAGTTTAAGGTTATTCTAACCAAACAAACTTGGGTTTGAGCATTGAAAATGTAGTAACATTAAAATTCGATTCACAAAGTTTTGCCACCCCTTTTTGTCATACCCGGCCCACCCCTTATTTGATAATCACACAGGTTAAATAAAAAAAATAAGACGGAATTTTAAATGACCAATATAAAATTTTCGATTTTATATTACTGAATTCACAATATACATAAAAGCCCAAAAAAGGCAAGAAATGAAACAAAAATTACATGACAATATAAGGAAAACCCCCTCATTAATCACAAACTTGACAACAACAATAAAAAAAAAAAATGAAGAGAAGAACAAATATAATGATTGAGAAGGGACAGTAAAAAGATATGATGGTAATTATTCAAAGCACTCTTACCCTGTTGATTAGCACCACCACCTTTCTTCCCACCTCAGAAAAATCATACACCATTGAACAACTCAAAATGCTCCATAATAATCGTAGAAAATCATCAGAATTCTTGTCACAAAAATATTGTACTACCCACCATTCCAATTACTCCTAAGGTGACCAAATAATTATTCACAGAAAATTTCATAGCATCGGAAGTATTATCATCCTTGGGAACCTCAGGGCTTTCTGCTGCAGCTGCACTATCTTCTTTCTTAGCTTTTGTTGGGGCAGGAGCTGGAGCTGGTGGCTTAGGGGCAAAAAGGTCAATCGGAAGTAAAACTTTGTCAACTTGATAAATTGCAACTTTCCCATCTGTATACACAATAGCTGAGACGAATGTTTTTGTAAGTCCAGTACTTACATTTACAAAACTGTCACTTGTTGTAACATTTAAAGCAAGTCGATTGCTTGCTCCTGCTAGAGTTTTTATTGGGTTACTCACTGTTTGAAACTGGGAAGTTGATAAAAATCTTGGAATTATATGGAACTGAACCAACTCTATCTTTTCTTGATCAGATAAAGCATTCAGGGTTCCTGCTTTTATAATGCTAGAAAAAGCCCCATCAGTCGGGGCGAAAATAGTCACACCGTCAGTTGAAGCGTTTAGCTGTGAATTCAGCTGAATATCTTCTTGAGTTGTTTTGATAAGACGGACGAAGAAATTAAAGTGACCAGCTTTTTGTAATATTTTGACAATATTAAGAGGGCCCTTTGAGGGTTGTACAGGGACTAATGCCGGTGCAGGTGCAGTAGCTGCTGGGGTTGCTGGTGGCGGAGGTGAGGCTTTTGCTTTAGCAGGTGGTTTTGCCTTTGGCGCAGCAGGAGCTGCAGCTGGGGATTGAGCTAAAGTATTGGTGGAATGGATGAATAGAAGAAGAAGTGAAATGGAGAGGAAAGTTTGTTGCTTCATTTTTTTTCTAATGTATTAGTTAAAGCTAGAAAGCTATACAAAAGTTTATTTAATTTGCAGTTCAAGAAGAAATATTTGGAAGTGTTTGATATGGAAAATGAAGATAAGGGAGGGTTTTATAGTGGTAAGTAGGAATAAGGAAGATGAAGCAAGTAGGTACAATGCAAAGGCTTAGTTACAGAAACTTTAGAAAGGTGGGATATCAAAGCAAAAGAGGAAGAGAAATGGAATGTTTGCTTCGAAGGGCAGGAAAAGCTCAATCATGGGTGCACATATGGAAAAGGGTTAAATTTTATGTGATGTGTTAACTGAAGAAAGTACAAGATTCACTTCTAATTTAACTACTAATATTTATATCTTATCTCATAATCTAATTACTAAGGATTGGATAATATTTTGGTAGATTTTAGTAGATAGAACATGGAGAAATTTATTTTAACAAAATAGCACATATGTTTGTTATTTATAAAAATAACACAAATAATTTTAAAAATAACAAAATAAAACATCTGGTTGCGATAAAAAATTGAGAAAATAAATTAGTTTTACCACAACGAATTCGGAATTCAGAATAATCATCAGGAATTCTTTTAGGAGAATGATCAAGGATTAATTTTACTAGACAACATCACCTTATATGATTCAAAAATATATAAGGTATTTTTTCATTCAACATGTTGAATTATAATTTTTAAGAGTGCATTTATAGTTTTATTTCTAAATTGCACTTTACAAGTGTTTGTTACCAAAATATTTTTTAAAAAAAAATTATTATTTTAAAAGGTAATAATATCCTTATATTTAATTTAATTATGTTTCGATGATGTAATAGAAATATAATATTATCACTTTTAACTTGAAAAGTATATATTTGGCTTGGAAAGTTATTTTCTTCAAGAAAGCAAAGTGGAAATGTCTATTTTCAAAACAATAGAATGAATAAACCTCCCACTAAACATCCCTTAAAAAAAAAAAAATTCAAACTATTTCTTGGTAACTCGATATAAATGACAAAGTAGAGGATATTGTTGACAATTTGTAATTTATTAATAATCAGATTTAGCAGGTCCCAGTTTGTTGTCCAATGGGGTTTTGGGTCTCGTATTAAAATAGGTGGGATGATAATTGAAGTTAATAAAGGATTACATGTGATGTTTGAAAGATAAAGCCGTTACAACTCTATTGAGTTTCTAAGTTATTGTCTCCCATCAAATTAATATCCAATTATGTGAAAACGATCAAACAATTTTCATAACTGATAACCACATTATTATTTTTTTAAGATAATTAAATTACTGGTAGAAAAAAAAATTATTACTTCTTTTAAAATTAAATTATTAAATTTTTTAATTGTAATTTTGAACTTATTCGATCAAGCTGGTGTATACATAATAGTAGCTACATCTATTTCTATAAAATAGAGTATGAATATCAAATTTGCTACTCTAAAGTTAAATAAATTGGGCCCATGTTAAAATCCACTCAATTTTCCAAAGTCTAAGATAAAAACCAACTAAGTTATTTATTTTCTTATATGAAACTGTCTGAATTATAGGGGTGTACAAAACCTAAACCGATCCGACCAACCTGATCGAATCGAATCGATATATTTGGTTCGATTTAATCGGGTTGATCGATTCGGTTCGGTTTTGTGTTTTAAGAAAAATAAAAAAATTATTTCGGGTTAATTCGGGTTGAACCGAAAAAACCAATAAATTTCTTTGTATTTTTGCTGAAATCCGACCAACCCGATCGAATCGACGAGTTCGATTGGATTTAATCGGGTTGATCGATTTGAGTTTTGATATAATTTTTTTCGGTTTTCGGGTTGGTCGGGTTCGGTTCGGTTTGAACCGAACCCGACCAATGCACACCCCTGCTGAATTAGACGCGATTTTAACCCCTTTTTTTTCCAGCCTTACAATGTTGTTTCATTGAGCCGTATTGCATTTTACACTTTAGGTACACTAAGCATCGAACGGAGAGTTTTTTCTAGACCCAAAAGCTCAAACCAAAGTTAAAAGAACTAAAAATCAGCATGAATCAAACTAAATTAGACAAACCAAACCAAATCGAAAGCATAAGAAGTTGCCACGTGCAAGCATCCAGAAAGAGCAATGTGGCAGTAACAACTCAAAAGTCAACATGTTAGCTCTTATGCAATCTGACCTGGATTTAGCTTCCTATATAGTTTTACTTACTGTTTAAGTCACCTCCTGACCGCTATATAAATCCCATCCTCCTCACCTTACCTTGAAACCATATTTGGACACCGAAAAAAACACTCTATAAAGTTCTCTCCCTTCTTAAATCTTGGGAATTATTCTTTTGAGTTCTAGACCTGAAGATCCATAATTTAGCTTAAATTTGATCAAGCTATTGGTGCTCAAGTTATTTATACGTGCATTTGGACGAGATTTTAGTTTGAGTCCCTTATTTTTCTGAGGATTTTATTCCTCTTTTAAGAGAGGCTTCATTTTTGTTGGAGTTTAATTTTTCATGTGTTGGATTGATGTGTCATTATGCAATTGGATTGGTGCATGGATGACGTGGTAGACCAGGTCTACCTAAAAATTTTTCGTAAAGTAAGGATTTGTTCATTAAGCATGGATTTAGAACTAATATTAGTAAACTCATTGAAAGACTTAAGTGTCGAGTGCTGACTATAAATTGCCATCGAAAAAGACCAGAAAGTTGAACAGTAAATTTAAAAGTTTTCAAATTCATGTAATATGTTAAATTTATATATCAATTTGTACTCTCTTTCTAAGAATGAATGAAATATTTATTTTCTCAAAAATAAAATAAAATAATCTATAATTCTTAAATTTATATATACACAGAGGAAGGCTACAGCATTTGAATTCAAGTGCTCTCGAATTTTTTTTTTCTATTTTATTTTTTTTAAAAAGAATCTATTAAATTGTATGTATTTAGTTCCGAGATTAAAAGTAGTAAGTCACAAGTTGCAAAATTTGAACATATATTATAAATTATAAATGATTTCAAAATTAAATATTATAAAATTATTTTATACTTAATTTATAATAGAAGATCAAATTCTGCAAAATATGATAGACTGCTTTTAATCCCAACATTAGTACAAATAATCTCATAGATTGTTTTGAAGAAAGAAAAACAAATATTCGAGAGAGTTTGAATTTGAGGGCTCTCTAATAATTACCGATATACATATACAGATTACTTTTGGGCACTGATAACTTAGTGCTACTAGCACCGATAACTGCAGTGCTACTGCACTTTGTTTTTTTAATAAAAAAATTTTGTTTTATTTTGTTTTTAAATCAAATGTTAAATTGTATCTATGCAAAATTAGATCAAATAAGGAGGGTCACTATTTATAGAATTTAATTTTATATTATCTATTTTATGAAAAACAGTTAAAATCGTTGAATTCAACGATTCTATTTTTTTTTTTAATTAATAATTCAAGCTCAAATTCTATAAATTAGGGATCAGTAAAATTGATCTTGGGTGCATATTATAATTCAAACTCTTGATTTAAAAAAAAAAAAGAGTGCAGTGTCACCTAGTGCTACTAAAACCCAAAAACATTTCCGTCAAATACTTTACGCAAACACAATATCATTATTTCTAAAGAACGCTGATGCAAGGTATGAAGTGCACCATTACGGATAGAAAGAAAAAAAAAATTTTTTTTTCTTGTTTTTGGTGTTTGTACACTCGGAACTTTGCCGATTTCTAAAGTGTATTTTCCATGCATATGCTTACCTGATGATATACAAATTCTCTATACAGAAAAGAACACGAGAAATTTATAGAGAAGAAACATAGATTTCATTATTTCTTTCCTTCTTTTTTATTGTTTTTCTTTTGTATACATTAGGAAACTAAAACTTATTAAGATATCAAAATACGAATAAATTATTCGGGAAACACTCACTTGCTCAAACCCCTCAATAATCCAACTCTCCGAAAATCTCACAAAATTAAAAAAATAAAAATAAAAATAAGAACCCACCATGATCATAATCAGTAGCTAAACGACATTGCAGTAACAATACCAACTGCAAAAACAAAATATTTATGGTCTATTAAACTTACTGCACCAGAAACATCCTTAGGATTATTAGTAATCGAAGTTGGACTCTCCACAACAGGAGCTGCCTCTTTAGGACTTTGAGCTGCCAATGCGGCGGGTGAAGGAGCAGGAGCAGGTGGTTTCGGAGTAAACATATCAAGAGGAAGAAGAACTTTATCAACTTGATAAATTGCAAGCCGAGTATCAGAATACACTGTACCAGATATTGTCGTATTGGTAAGTCCTGTCGTTATGTTAACAAAATTCCCTTCAGTTGTTACATTTAGAGCAAACCGTTTACCGGTTCCGGCAAGTGTCCGTACTGGGTTACTTACAGTTTGGAACTGTGAAGTTGTAATAAATGTAGGTAATATATGAAACTTCACCAACTGAATTTTGTCTCCATCGGTTAGTGAATTAAGGGTTCCTACTTGTAAACCTGAAAATGCACCATCTGTTGGAGCAAAGATTGTTGCGCCATTGTTGGTGTTATTAAGCTGCAGAAATAATTCTGCATCGACTTGTGTTGTTTTTAATAATCGGACAAAAACTGTGAAATGGCTTGCCTTTCCTAGGATTTTTACCACGTCTAGAGGACCGCGTGTTGCGGGCACTTGAACCCCTGACGGTGGTTGTGATGGCGGTGCTTGGACTGGTGGTTTTGGTGGTGGTGCGTGAACTGGAGCTGCAGCGGGTGATGATTGGGCCATGGTGCCGGTGATAAACAGAAGGAGAAGTGAAAATGAGAAGAGAGATTGTGGCTTCATTTTTCCTGATTGGTGTTATTAATATTATAATTCAGGAAAGCTAATGAAGCTTTAATATTATAATTCAGGAAAGCTAATGAAGCTTTGTATCTCTTCTGATTCTGAAAGTAAAGAGGTTGATGTTTAAAGAGGGTTCAGTGAGGATTTTATATAGTGTTTGGATAGGTTACTAATCTTTGATTAGATGTCCAATTAATTAGTTCTAAAACTTAATTAGCTTTAATTGATTATTATTATTAGACTATTAGGCGGTATTTCATATTTGTAAAAGTAAAGGGTATCAATTATACATCGGCTGCAACTAAATGTCAGCTTCGAAAGCAGGAATGATAATTGGTGCTCCTAGCACCAGGTGTTATTTTTTTTTTTTTTAGATAAGTGGTGAATTGTATTTATACAGTCCCAAATTTAGTGGGTTTTAGTTTATAAAATCTGAGTATATATTATCAATTTCACGAAAAACAGTTAGAATCATCCAATTCGATAGTTCTAAGTTTTTTTTGTGAATTTATTAATACAGAGTTAAATTTTATGAGTTGAGACCCACTGAAAATGATTTGGAAGCAGCAAATATACAATACACCACTTGATTTGAAAAAACTAAACAAATTTTTTTTTTAAAAATAAAGGGGGAATAGCACCCAAAAACATTTCCCTAAATATTAAGTTGGCTAGTTAACGGAATAATAATAATAATAATAATAATAAGTTGGCTTTAATTCTCCATCAGCCTGAATTTCCCTTGGCCAACACTTTTCTAAGTATTCTGGCGCGTTGGATTTAGTCAGGTCTGTGGACCTAAACACCAATTTTCTCTTGCTCAACAATTTTCTAAGTATACTGGTGCAAATGATATAGTTAGGTTCATGAACCTGGATACCTCATGATTAATCGAAAAAATATGAGTAGAAAATGTTATTTGTCTGAATCATATGGAAAAGGTAACTCCATCAATGAGAAGTTTTCGTGTGACATATTAGCTGAATTTTGTTTATATTAATTGTTATATTTCTCAGTGGTCAGAAATCATAATCAAGTCTCAATTTCGCAAAAGTGAGTCATTTGTAAGGGCGAAAAGGAAGGCTAAAATTATGCTTTTATTATTATTATTTTTTCTAAAAAACTGAAATTACTTATGCATTTTATTTGAAGTTGTAAGATCACAGAAGTCTATTGAGTATGACACAGAAAAACCCATTTGAACCATTATTCACATGTTTTGCTGTTTGGCCACCCTCTTTAAATCCCTTCAATCATTTTCCTGCTTTTCTAAGTAACCATCTTATGTCCTTCTCCATTCATATACTTCACCTTTTTAATGTAAAGACAATTTACTGGCACCCATTTATTTGTAGTTTGATGTTGGAACATGTAAAATGTGACGAGCTACATTTTTCACATTTTTGTTATATTTGCAATGTTATCGTCATATTGGTAAAAAATGTTAGGGTCATAAAATAATATCACTATATTTAAAATAGTTTTTCTAGACAATGGTCTGCTTGAGCATTCTACTTTCCATATAGATGATATAATGTGGAGATCTCAAATTCGATTCATGTTATCTATGCTGTTAATATCAATTTGGCGTTCAAAAAAAGGTCATTCTTACTGTTTAGGCCAAATCTATCATTTTATCGCAGACTTTAAGCGAATTTTCTAAACTGTTACTTAATCTATTAGTGTACTCTTCTATATTAAAAAATAGCTATTTGGAAAATTTTAGAACTTGGAAACATGGATATGGTACCCACAATCAAATTATTGTACCTAAAATTGCATATGGCACTTAATTCCATACCCACCCAAAATTACCATATATAAAACCCTCCTTAACCCCTTCATATAATTACATTCATCAAACTCTTAATTGGTGTCTGAAATTCTTGCATTACATTTGTACATTTCCTAACTAACACTTAAAAAAAAAATGCATCACTCAATTTTCTTCTTTTCACTTTTTTTCCTACATTGCACAAACACATTCTCCCAATCTCCAACCCAATCACCAGTAGTAGCACCACCGGCTAAGGCACCAGCCGCTACACATCCACAGCACCCGCACACTCCGCCTCCTTCATCGCCACCTCCTGGACCCACCGACGTAATTCAAGTCCTCCTAAAAGCCAACCGCTTTTTGACATTTGTCCGTCTTATAAAGGCTACTCATGTTGATTACCAATTATCCTCACAACTAAATAGCTCAACAGATGGTATAACAATTTTTGCTCCAACTGACACAGCATTTTCTAAGCTTAAATCAAGTGCATTAGGGTCTCTAAATGATAAACAAAAAGTCTCGTTTATTCAATATCATATATTACCAAGATATCTTAATATTTCAGATTTTCAAACACTGAGCAACCCAGTTGAAACCTTAGCCGGATCTGTTGATAGATTTCCAATGACTATTTCGACCACTGATAGTTCAGTCAGTCTAAGTACAGGAATTACAAAAACAAGTATATCTGATACTGATATTGTTTATACTGATAAACAAGTTGCTATTTATGGAGTTGACAAAGTCTTACAACCTAAACACCTTTTTCCTCCGGCTGCTGCGGCTGCACCGTCACCTGCTGAAAGGATTGCTAACAGTCCTGAAGGAACGGAATCAGATAATGATAGCTCTGGTGCAATCAAGGGTTCTTTGGATTATAATAAAGTGGTGTTTCTTGGAGCTGCCATTTTTGCTTCTTCAGTGATTTATATTATGTGACACTAATTATATATGATATTGAGTAATGTTTAATTAAATTTAATTTCTGGTTTATTATGATTTTGTTCGATCGGTGGTGATCATCACAGAGAGGTGAATATTTACAGGCTTTTAATAATTTTGTTCATGTATATTTTACAATTTGTGATTTATCTTTTTGGGATTTTGTATTTCTTTTGCCATAAAGTCGACGATAAAAATTTTCATATCTGATTTGTCTTAATAGAAACTGAAATGTTAATTCAATAGTACTAATGCAGCAGTAAAATCATATACCAGTAGAAGATAATTTCTTTTTAGCAGTACCACGTTTGGCTATTTGTAAAAAAAGAATAAATTATTTATATATATTTAAACGTTAATTAATATTTTTTTTTAGAAGTATTTAAACTTTAAGTATACTTCTGTATTTATATTATAGTTTTCGATTTGTTAAGTCTTATATTTTATAATTTAATTATGTATAGAAGATCAGTCGCAAGTGTAAAACACATATAAAATTAATGTTGGGATATATATGAATATGAACATTAAAATAAAAATAATAGCTGCAAGAGCCAGTTTTAACAAAATAATTGAAAATAAGGGCATTGAGACTTTTAAGGATACTAAGTATAATTAAAAAGACGATTTTTTGCTACATATTTACAGGAGTTGTATGATGAGTTTTTAGTAGGTTTAATTTGCCATAATTTTCCTCCTCACGGACTGGCTAAAAAAATCCGGCGAACCCGAATTCCAGTTAAAAATCTGACAAGAGCAATATTTCGACATGATTCCTGACGGTTTCTTCAATTGAAACCAATTGAAAGTTCAACATGTACTCATAATAATAATAAAAAAACAAACAGAAAAACAAAATGAAAGTGAAGCTACAATCCATGTACTTATAGTGATGAAAAATATAAGTTTCGAGATCCAAGCCTAAGAATTGTCTCACAGCCCCGATCTACAACAGGCAAGTTTCTCTTTAAGCCTTTCTCCATGTAAAATTCCAAAAACTTTATTTCCTGAACCTAATTGCCAAGTTTTTTAGATAAAACTGATATTTAAAGTCTAATCGGAAATGAGTGAACTCGTCGTAGTTATTCCAATTAATGAATTCATTTTTTGCTATTTGGAATGTTGTCCTTAGGGACAAATATGATTGCTTGTGGGGGTTCCCTACCTTCATTGGAAGGTGAAGTTTCTAGTCGAAATGATTGTTTCAATGTCAAAAGAGTTTACACGCGTTTCTGCAAGGTTTTTTTAGCCTATACCGAGGGTTTTGCATGCGTATCTGCAAGTTTTTCCTAAAGTTTGGGGCTGCTAGAAATGAAAGTGTTCGAGAGTACTATGACATCACTAGGGAGTGCCGTGAAGGCACTCTTGATTGCAATGATGACACTCTTTCTAAAATTCTTGGAGAGCATGAAAAGGATATGTGGATTGCCATGACAATACTCTAGACTTGGGCAGCATTCCAGTCTGAGATGCTACACGTGTCTAGGGTGAAAATCTCGAAAATTGATTAAATATTGTGTTCTTAATTCGCAAAAGGGGCTTTTAGTGGGTTTTTAAGTAGAATTTAGAACATTTTCCTACCTCATGTTGATTATTCTCCTTTCGAAAACTAGATTTAGGGTGGGTTTCTAAGGGTATCTTATGGATTTTTGATTGATTTTGGGTGAGATTTTATGAGTTTAGTGAGAGAAACACACTAAGATTCAGAAGAGATCTACTATTGTTAGTAAGGTTTCTCTCCAAATCAACATTAGACATCTTAGGATCATGTGGATTTTGGGAATCTTTTAGTGTTTTGAGTTAAACCCATTTGGTGAAAACTTGAAGGAAGCTTGGAGACGGCTTGCTAGGTGTGGATCTAAGCTCAATTTTGCATCGGAGCCCCATTTGAGGGCTAGGTAATTTCTCAAACTCTTGTTTTTCCTTTTTTCTTTGCATGTTGGGCACTTTTGGGGACATTTTAAGGGGTTTAAGCCTTTCATATCAAATCTTCCCTCATGAAGCCTTAAGGTCCTATTTATCATTTTAAAGCTTCTGTGACCTTAGAATTGAGAACA
>CATIWJ010015387.1:0-24929 GCA_949640765.1 Croton laevigatus | reverse complement strand
CTAGGTTAGAAATGAGAAATGAAAAATGGAAGAGAAGATGATGAGATACAGATTTAGGTTTACAATTTTCGGCCAAATTCAAAACGATGTCACTTTGAGAAAGCGGTTCGGTACGGTTCGGTTTTGCTACAACCAAAACCGACAACCGGACCGGAAAAAATGGTTTCCTCCCTCACTACACCGTTAACCGAACCGAATTTTCGGTTAACCGTAAAAACGGATCGGTTCGGTTCGGTTTGGATGGTTAACCGAATTTCGGTTCGGTTTTGAACACTCTTAGTAGATCAAATTCAATTACACTAAATCATGAACATATGTTTAGGTGTGGACACTTAACAAAACTTGTAATTTCAAATAATTAACCAATTATTTGATTGAAAATGAGTCAACATTTTTTAGATCAATGAGAATCTTGATGAATTAGTAAGTAACATAGTAGATCAAGTTCAATTACACTAAATTATGAACATGTGTTTAGGTGTGGAGACTTAACAAAACTTGTAATTTCAAATAATTAACTAATTATTTAATTGCAAATGAGCCAACTTTTTTTTTTTTTTGATGAATTAAAATCTTGATGAATTAGTAGGTAACATAGTAGATCAAATTCAATTATACTAAATCATGAACATGTGTTTAGGTGTGGACACTTAACAAAACTTGTAATTTCAAATAATTAACCAATTATTTGATTGACAATGAGCCAACTTTTTTTTTTTGGTGAATTAAAATCTTGATGAATTAATAGGTAACATAGTAGACGAAATTCAATTACACTAAATCATGAACATGTGTTTAGGTGTGGACACTTAACAAAACTTGTAATTTCAAAAATTAACCAATTAGCCAACATTTTTTAGAAAAATGCCATTGTTGATACTGGCGGAATAATTGTGACCACTAGTTTTTACAACTTTATGGATAACTTTTAACACATGTACACTACTTTTAAAACTTGTGAACTATTTTACACACTTGTGTACAACATTTAACAAAAAAGTGGCAACAACTTTACATTTTTGCGACCAACTGTCAACACTTGTGAACAATTTGTAATAATTATGGACAACTTTTAATTAAAAAGTTGCCACAAAATTTACAACTTTTTGCACAACTTTCAACAATTGTGACCAACTGTTAATAACCGTGGCCAACTTTTAATCAAAAAGTGGCGACAAGTTTTACAACTTTGTCCACAACTTTCAACAATTGTGACCAACTTTTAATAATTGTGGCCAAATTTTCATCAAAAATTGGCCACAACTTTGACAGCTTTGTGCACAACTTTGAAGTTGTGCCCATTTATTATAAACGGTTAACATATTTCTAAGGTATTCATCATTGTCTCATAGTTGTTAGCAAGTTTAATGACCTGTGACCATTTATTTACCAATGTGTGTAATAGTTGTTAGCAAGTCTAATTACTTATGATTATTTTTTCACCTCTGTCTTCTATAGTTGTTAATACGTTGAATTAGTTGTGACTAGTTATTTACCCCTCTCTGCTATAGTTGTTAACAAATTTAATTACTTGTGCCCAGTTATTTACCCATGTGTAGTAGACAGCTGTTACCAAGTTCAATTAGTTGTGGCCACATATATACCACTGTCTGTTATAGTTGTTAGCAGATTTAATGACTTGTGGACATTTTTCACTTTTTGACACTTGGATCTGTCCACAGGTTATCTTAGTTGCTCACAACTTTAGAAATTCGACTACTATATCCCTAAAGAGTTAAAATTTATTTCTTAATTAAAAGTCAGACACTGTCACATTACTGTCACTTTATGTTCCCCACTAACTCAAAAACCATCCCCACTAACTCAAAAAATATTCATTTTTTAATTTAACACCTCAAAAACCACCTATTATTTAATTCAACAATAAATCAATATCAAGGGCAAATAAGACTTTTTTCCCTTTCCAATAACTTAAAACTTACCATATACGAAAATTTGGATAAATAAAAAGCACACCCAATAAGAAAAGTTTGGACAAATAAAAAGAACGGAGGGAGTATATAGTTTGAGAAAATTTAAAAAAAAATTTTAGGTGAAAACAAAATAGAAAATAAAATTTTTCAATAAAAAAAAGAAAAAGAAAAATCAAAATAAGCTAAAAGAGAAGGCCAACAAGGCCGGTGGCATCGTCACCGGATCTTGATATCCTTAAAATAACGACTTTGTCCAATGCAAGAAGAGCCGATAGCCTTATTTCTTTCTCTCTGTATAATCTCATAATAATTTCGTTTCCTCAGCTTTTTCCTCTCTGTCTGTCTCTGTAAATTTTCATTTCTCATAAAGAAATTCCACCTTCTCTATAAAGTTATATGTGAGAGAAACTCATTCCCACATACAGCAATCAATAATTCACTTTCTTTTTATTTTTTTTAATTTTTCTCCCTTTATCGCCAGCTTTGTTTTCTCTCCTATCTATCTCTTTTCTTATTCCCATACAAAGCTTATCATCATCATCTTCTTCTTCTTCACGTTGACACGCACACATACATACAGAGATAGTGATTTTCGGGTATGTTGTTTTTTTTTTTTGTAATTTTAATGTTTTGAGGTTTTTTTTTTCTTTTAGATCTCTTTCAATTTTACATTTTTATGATCTGGGGGTTCATGATCTTCGTTCCATATTAGTGGGTTTTCTCTCTTTTTATGATCTATGCTTTGATCTAATTATATTTGGTTTATCTATTTTTCCTTTTGTTTCTTATTGGGTTGTTGATGCTAATTTTAGTTTTTTTTATTTTTTTTTTCATTTCATTGTTGTTGGTTTAGTTCTTTTGATCTTTCGATTTTTTTACTTGTGCGATTTAATATCTTAAAATAACGTACGTAGAAAGAATTCCTTACATGTTGACTTGCATTTGCAATATTGAGCCAATTCTTAATCATAATCGGGTGTGGTTGCAATGTATTATTAAGAGTTTCGTGGAAAATTAAATTTTTGGGTTCTGGATCATATAATGATCACTTGTGATCGAAATAATTAGATCATTGATCAATGAGGTTATTGTTTACAAGTATGATTTGGATTGCATTTGGATCAAGGATAATCAGTAATTGGACGTGCATCGGAAAGATATCCGGAAACTGGAATGGTTTCAGATGATTTTGTTTTGGAGATGTCTAATTATGGAGCAAGCTTTCAATTGATGATCTTCATTCAAGCATTGTAACAGCACGTCAATTTTCTTGAGCTGGGATGTGGTGCTTTATTATTCCTCCAATCTAGGTAAATTTACAACAGTTTGTGTTCAGCATTGATAATGCGATGAAATTCTGGATCTCTAGTTAAAAATCTATTGCCATCAGAATTATCTTTCATGAAAAGAGGTATGCAACAGAATCAGAGTAGCTTTTGGCTGAAGGAGTGCTGATTGAAATTTCCCCACTTATGCTGGTACTATTTTGATGCTTTAAGAAGTTCTTATGTACAAGGTGTTATTTCCTACTTTGACGGTTTATATTTCTATGGTCATCTGTAGACCAAATTTATTCTTTGCATTACGTACAAATACTAATTGGTTACGTACTGCATATCACGATTGATTAAAACGCAAGTATATACACATTTGAAGAAGCATCATTACAGTAACTGGCCTGAGTCAAGAACACAAGATGCAGAGGCAATAGTCAATTGTTTTTTCTTGTTATTTATGAAGTATCAAGGAGGCTATACAATTTGCAATGTGAAGGCTACAGAGAAATGACTTGAATTGGGTATCGAAGTTTTTAGATTTTAGGACTTCATGAGCATTTTCGAGGATAATTTTTATGGTTATTAGGTAAAGAGCCATGCAAAGGTTTGCATGTTACAAGGACAAGTTTCTGATGTACAAGTTCCTTTTACCTTCGGGATCGTTCCAACAATATGATAGTGCTGGCTGACAACTTGGTTATTTAGAAGTTAAAGCTATATGCAGTTACTCCAATATTTTGAAATAGTTTGTCCATTTAACAGGAATGGATAATAAGGACATTATGACCTTGCATAATATGATTGACACTAAGATAGTGCAAATTGTATGGAAAACCAGTCCAACTTAAGTTGGAAGTACCTGGTTCTTAAGAAGAGAAAGAGAAGAAATGAAAATCCGTGCAAAGGGTTATTTGCTGTACATAAATTTCTAGCTCTATAACCTTGTGTTTATCCTCTTTAGAACTGACTCGTCTATTGGTTGTCACATTTATCATTCTTCAATCAGATACCTATCTTCCTAATATATTCCGGGATATGTATCTATCTGATACTTATCAAACAGCTAAACAAGTCAGTTTTAGCCTTTCAAATGTCAACAGCACTTTTTCATATTCTTGGCCCGACAATAAAAATTACATCTCTGTCAATTGTGCACAGATTTTTGTTATTTACATAAGACAACATTTGAAACTAGCCCTATAAAATGATTAAAACATATGCTCTCTGTTTTACAAACAATGGTTGCTTTTTCAAATAGTAATGAGAAGTATTAATGTTATGAAAGAAAAATTATATACATTGATTTACATCATTATATGTATTTAGAAATGACTAAATTATCTATTTTGTAGTTATACTTTGCCGTACCGAATGCTGTTTCCTAAACAATTGTTTGTTAACTGTTTTATCACAGTGCATGTTATACTTTGTTCATGCTTTACAACAATCACCTCGTAGAATCATTTGATATAATCTGTCTATTGAAAAGGCAGGTTATAAACAATACGTACTGATGGCCAGAATGTCTAACCCTGAAACATCAATAACAAATGACTTCTCACTTTATGGTTCCTGTTAAAATAGAACACATTGCTTATGTTGTTCCCGGATCTTCCATGTTGTGATGCTCAAGTTTTAAATGCCTTTCTAATAGCAGTATATTTATATGCGATGTTATTTATCGTCACATACTAGCATATAGAACTCTTCTTAAAAGTAGGAAAAAGGACAAATAAATTGTTGATTATATGACCTGAAAGTGAGAAGGGCCCATCAGAAAACCAGGGAAGAACGGTCGAAATGACATGAGATGTAGTTTTTGGGAATCTTATTAGTCTATGGGTTAGCTTTTGAAAACTAATAATTCAGATTGGCTGTCTTCTTCTTTTATTTCTGAATGTTGTGAACATCTGCTTTTTGTATTTCTTATTCATTCTTGAGACTTGAACGGTTTCAGACTGTTAACTTTTACTTTTACTGCAGGCTTGTGACGCTTTCTAGATAGCTGATTGCTGGACTTCAGTATTTACTTTTCTACTTTAACTTATCTTAGAATCAGTTTGTAAGGATTATTTCATACAATGTCTAGCTCTACAAAAGCCTTGGATCCTGCATTCCAAGGAGTTGGCCAGAGACTGTATCCTTTACACATGACCTGACATCATTATGAATCTTTGATTTAGTGAACTTTGTATTTCATGCCTGTTTTTGCGTATTTTATTAATGATATATGAAAATGGTTAGTGTTTGTCTATTAAGTTTGTTAAAAAAAAAAAAAAGGGGCAGCCCGGTGTATGAAGGCATCCTGCATTTACGCAGGATCCAGGGAAGGGCCGCACACCTGAGAAGGTGTAATGTAGGCTGCCTTACCCTGCATTTACTGCAAGAGGTTGATTCCACGGCTCGAACCCGTGACCTCTGAGTCACGCGGCGACAACTTTACCGTTGCACCAAGGTTTCCCTTCTGTCTATTAAGTTTGTTAAATTTTGAAAATGATTCCAGTTTCTCCTTGTGGCTGTTAAACTTAACATTTTATAGAGGGACTGAAATTTGGCGAATTGAGAATTTTCAGCCAGTTCCGCTGCAAAAGTCTGATTATGGAAAATTCTACATGGGAGATTCTTACATTGTCTTACAGGTATAACTCTGCAATTGCCTCCCTCTTATCAATTTTAGATATATTTGTAAATTAATGTTAATGTGGATACTCAGACTTGGGATAAATCTTTTCTCATTTGGTCCACAGTTTTTTTTTTAGTGATAAAAGAAATTATAATTACCTGCTTTAGCATTGTTTAGCAGTGAACAAATTACTTAGAGTGGCTGCTTTGATTTTTTTTTCCCCTTATGTTCGTGGGAGAGGGAGAAATAATATTGCACCTGCATAACTTATTTATGCACCTAGCCACTAGCCTGTTGGAATCATGTGTTATTTTCTAGGCAAAGTACTAAACATAATACAAAGTCAATATATTTTGATTCATTGATTTGTTTGATATTTTATAATAGAGTTCTTCATGTAGTCTGTTGTATTATTGTTATATATATTATTTTATATTACATAATACTAGTGTTGTGCTTAACCAATTGCAAATGTTAATGTAAAAATTGTTGGACTTGCGCTCCCTAATGATTTACTGCTATTTTTATCTTTTCTTTTCTTGTCTTTCTGTAGACATCTCCTGGCAAGGGGGGTGCTTATCTGTTTGACATACACTTTTGGATTGGAAAAGACACAAGTCAGGTATGCTTTTACTGTACATTTTCCTTACGCACTCGTTTTTTGACTGGATTTGTACTATACTGCAGTCTTTATAATGCACTCAATGATCTCATTTCTTGTCGTAACTTGATATAGGATGAAGCTGGAACAGCAGCTATCAAAACTGTTGAACTTGATGCTGTTCTTGGGGGACGTGCTGTTCAACACAGAGAATTACAAGGACATGAATCTGACAAATTTTTATCTTATTTCAAACCATGCATCATACCATTAGAGGGTGGTGTTGCATCTGGTTTCAAAACACCGGAGGAAGAAGTATTTGAAACACGGCTATATGTGTGCAGAGGAAAACGTGTTGTCAGAATGAAGCAGGTGATCAAATTGTTAAGGACTTAAAGATCAACTATCCAGTTTTCCTGGGTGAAAATCTGCTTGGCAGATTTATTAATTTGCATATGATTCTACTTTTGGCTTATGCAGGTTCCGTTTGCCCGGTCTTCACTGAATCATGATGATGTGTTTATATTGGACACTGAGAAGAAGATCTATCAGTTCAATGGTGCAAATTCTAATATCCAGGAACGGGCCAAGGCTTTGGAAGTAATCCAATTCTTGAAGGAGAAGTATCATGATGGGACATGTGATGTTGCAATTGTTGGTAAGAGCTCAGTCTCATTATGCATTTTCTCTCTTCTTGAGCTTTCTTCTATAGAAATTGTTTATTTCATTTTCTTTGGTTTTTACCTCTATGTAATCATTCTTTTCTCCGCTTATTTTTCCATGATGCTTTGGCTGTGGCAGATGATGGAAAATTGGATACTGAGTCAGATTCTGGTGAATTCTGGGTTCTGTTTGGTGGTTTTGCTCCAATTGGCAAAAAAGTTCTCACTGAAGATGATGCTGTTCCGGAGGCCACCCCAGCTAAACTATATGGGTTTGTTCTATATATTCCATGATTCTGTTTGTGCTTGCTTTTTGGTTCAAAGAGAACCATCAAGTTTATATTAAGTTTTTTCTTCTTCAAGTTTTGATGAACACATGAGAAATCACTACCGGATACCAGATTGTAAAGAAAATAAGTTTAAATGCATTGTTTTGATATCTACACATGATTTATGCTGATAAGCACGGATGGTTCTGTAAATAAGTTTCATGCATCTATCACCAATCTCAACTCCTTGACACTGATTTCTTTATTGTATATCCATTATTTATGAATTCTTGTTGCCATCCTGTTAGTTCAATTAATTTGTTATGCTACAGCTTTAGCAATCTCTTAGTTCAATTAATTTGTTATGATACAGCTTTAGCAATCTCGACTCCTTTGATCTATCAGTTCCTTGTAATCTTATGCCTTCATCTAAAGATGATGTCGGCTCTCTTAATGAAAGAATGAAGACCTTAAGTTCAATCCACAGGATTTTCCAATGTTACACCATAGCTTGTTTAGGCTTTTTGGATGGTTTCTTAACTCATCATCCTATTCTGCATGGAGTTGCACTTAGGTGTTGAGTTCTTGAATACCTATAAATACAAATTTTCTTCTGGGGGTTTTCTTTTGTAAGATTTAAATTATCTCCTCCTTGTTAATTCTTATGAAGATGCTATATCAACACTGCATTAACAATCTGATTCATTTGTTATTTCAGTAAAAGACTTAAATTCGTTAGTTTCAAAGAATAAGAATGTAATGAGCTTACCGTGTCTTGTAGCGTTTGCATTTATCAAAATAAGTTGCTAATTGCAATCACTGCTTGACTATTTCCCGTAGTATTGCTAATGGTGAGGTGAAGGGCATAGAAGGTGAATTGTCCAAAGGCATGTTAGAAAATAACAAATGCTATCTACTAGATTGTGGTGTCGAGATATTTGTTTGGGTTGGCCGTGTAACACAAGTGGACGAGAGAAAAGCTGCTAGTCAGGCTGCTGAGGTAGTGATCTAGAATAGATCTTTTTCTCTTTCTTAACAAATACTGGGGTATCATATCCTACAAATGTTTGCAGGAATTTGTTGTAAGTCAAAATAGGCCAAAAGCTACTCGTATAACTCGAGTTATTCAAGGTTATGAGACGCATTCCTTCAAATCAAACTTTGATTCCTGGCCAGCTAGCTCAGCAGCTCCTGGCGCTGAAGAGGGAAGAGGAAAAGTAGCAGGTAATGATCTCAATTCACTAATGTTGAGTTGGTGTAGGTTACTTATGGTTAATGTTATTTAATATGGTTTTTACGTAATTGTAGCTTTGCTGAAGCAACAAGGTGTTGGTGTCAAGGGCATGGGAAAAAGTGCTCCTGTTAATGAGGAAGTCCCACCTTTGATTGAAGGAGGTGGAAAGATGGAGGTGTGGTTGACATTTCATAAGCCTGGTTGCTTTCAGAAGCTATTTAATGTGTTGTTACTACTTGTGATACTACTGCATGCTATTTTTTTTTTTTTTGACAGGTATGGTGCATCAATGGTAGTGCTAAGACTCAATTAACCAAGGAGGATATCGGTAAATTTTACAGTGGAGATTGCTACATCATACTTTACACTTACCACTCAGGTGATAGGAAAGAAGATTACCTTTTGTGCTGTTGGTTTGGAAAGGATAGCATACAGGTAATTTTTATTGTTGATATTCAGGTTTCTAATAACTGAAAGCATACATGTTGAGGTCAAAATCACGTGTAACATGTATTTGATTTCTTAAGATTGTTTCATTTTCTTTCTGGATATTTTATAGCTTTGTTTGTTGTCATGAAATGTCTTTGATTTTTAAGTTTTCAATGGTTCCCTCTTTTTAAATGGCAGAAATAAGTGGTTTTCTAATATTTTTCCCTTTATACCTGGATGGACATGGATTTGTTTCCCATCATCCTGGATTCTAGACTGCAGAATTTTTTCCCTGCTTAAATTTGATCAAGCATCTGTGCTTAATGGTGTATACGTGGTGGCTCAATTATTTTTTTTTTTTACATTTCTTTGTTTGGCTTAGGACTACAAATGAGCCAAGCTGCTCGTGACTGGCTCGGTGCTTGGCTCGCTAAATGTTCGTTTGTGTTTGTTCGTCTGTTGAACGAGCCGAGCTCAAGCTCAGTAATTGAACTCGTTTAATAAACGAGCTAAGCTCGAGTATGCTTGCAAACAAATGAGTTTGTTTCACAAGCCGTATCGTTTAGGCGTAAACAAGCATGTTCGTGAATCGGAAATTTAGAATCAGAATCCCTAAACCTAAAATCAACTCCTCTCGCTAGCCACACACACACACACACACACACATACACACACATATATATATATCAGAAATTTAGAATCAAAATCCCTAAACCTAAAATCAACTCCTCTCGCTAGCCACTTATCTTTGCGACTCGCTCTTTCTTCCAAATCTACGCAAATTCACCTCATTGCCGACCCACGCACCTTACCTCACCAGTCACCATTTACCAACTCTTCTCTTCTTTCTTTCAAATCTGCGGCAACTCCTCAACTCCGGAACTCTTCTACTGCATCTTTATTTTCTCTAATCAACTTCATTTCAAATCTGTAACTGCAACTTTTGATTTGAGTTTTTTTCCCCTTTACTCTCGCCGTTGTCTCTACGAAGAAGGCCTAAGGGCTTTAAGGTAAAACTTAATATGTTCTTATAAGTTCTTAACGAGCTTGCGAGTTGCTCGAGCTCGCTCATTTCTTTAATACAAAATCAAGCTTGAAATTTAAACGAGCCGAGCTTGAGCAGGGCAATGGTCTGCTCGACCCAGCTCATTTGCAGCTTTGAAATTTGTTAAATGATTTTCACTGTTCTTTCCCCCCCTTATCAGTCATGCATATGAAATTATATTTTTCCGTAGCAGCTTAATCATGTGATATTTCTGTGTGATAGCTTCTGTAGGGAGTGCAGAGAGCATTTTTATGCATTTGACTTTCACCATGTACTAATTAATCAGTTGTTGAATCATGGTGCCGTAGTAATATTTGTTTAGGTTGTTCTGTACAAACAAATCCTCATAAATTTGATCTTTTTGTTTCTTGCTGAAGCTTTCCTTTCATTCTTGTATTTGTTTTCCTTTTATATCCTGTATTGGTTAGTTTTTGTTGGATTAATTTTTCATATCATAATCATGCAAATCAGGAGGACCAAAAAATGGCTGTTCGGTTGGCGACTACAATGTCAAACTCACTAAAGGGAAGACCTGTTCAGGTATCATATTATTGGCAGTCGAATTATAGATGTTACTAGTATTACTAGTATTAATATATGCCCTTATTGCAGGGTCGCATTTTGCAAGGCAAGGAGCCACCCCAGTTCATTGCACTTTTTCAACCAATGGTAGTCCTCAAGGTAACATGAAATTCTAGAATGAATGTTATAGTTTAGTCAATTACAACTACTATAATGCAGTGTTGGGGCGTTATAGCTTAATGTACTGTTTGTTTGAATCTGTCTTCAGGGTGGCATAAGTTCTGGATACAAGAAATATATAGAAGAGAAAGGCTCGACTGATGAAACATATACTGCTGATTGTGTTGCACTCTTTCGTATATCTGGGACTTCCTCTCATAAAAATAAGATAGAGCAAGTTGATGCGGTATGAATGATTTTCTTCTTCTTTTTTTGCAAATACATTTTGCTACCAGATATTTCATTCCTTCTGTGGCTTGCATACTGTTGGTCAGACATATACACCTGTCTCCTGTTTGACTGGATAAATCATTTGGTTACATTTATATTATATACGTTTGCCTAAACCTCCATCTATTCTTTGTAGGTGGCAGCATCTCTGAATTCTATGGAATGTTTCCTTCTACAATCTGGGTCTTCAGTTTTCTTGTGGCAAGGGAATCAGAGTACTTTTGAGCAGCAGCAATTATCTACTAAAGTGGCTGAGTTTTTGAAGGTTTCTTGTTACTAAAATTAAATTGTTTTGAGCCTTTTTTTTTCCCCCAGAGAATGTGTACCATCAATGCATTGTCATTACCAGTTGCCTGCAGAACTTAATTACAATTTAAATTGATTCCGTATGTCAACTAGCAAGCAGGGTCAACCACATTATTTACGAGTCTAGTTAAAGGGAACAGGAATATAATTTTACTTGTCATGCTTACCTTGTTAAAAGAAACTAAAGTACGTATTATTTTTGTTTGATTTACCTGAATAATTCAGCCTGGAGTTACTCTGAAACATGCTAAAGAAGGAACTGAAAGCTCAGCATTCTGGTTTGCACTTGGAGGCAAACAAAGTTACACCAGCAAAAAGGCTTCTCCAGAAATCGCTAGAGATCCCCACTTGTTCACTTACTCCTTCAATAAAGGTGACTTTCATTTTAATTCTCCCAATTTGTGGCCAATCTAATTATGTGTTGGTTTGCAATAACATCATAGAAGATTTCCAAGTTGTCGAAATAACATTCTAACTGTCTTTTTTATCATCTTTTGCTGCTATTTGGATCTCTCAGGAAAATTTCAGGTCAGTTCTTGACTTTTAAATGTAATTGAAAATTGTTTCTTTGTAATTGCTTAGCAGCTTTTTAATTTTCTGTTTTTCAGGTTGAGGAAGTTTACAACTTTTCTCAAGATGACCTGTTGACTGAGGATATCCTGATTCTTGATACGCATGCTGAAGTATTTGTTTGGGTTGGTCAGTCCGTTGATCCCAAAGAAAAGCAAAATGCTTTTGACATTGGCCAGGTACTGCTTAAACAATTTGTTCCCCTTTCAGATTTTCTTTGTAACTAGGTAGTACTGTAGCAATGTTGGGAAGGACCCATATAGTTTCTCTCTTGATTGGGACTGAGGTTGAGTTAAGCAATTTCCTTTTGTCATCATAATGTTGTTTTAATCATTGTATTTATCTTTACAGAAATACATAGAAATGGCTGCAGCTCTTGATGGATTGTCTCCGAATGTGCCACTGTACAAGGTTACTGAGGGGAATGAACCTTCATTCTTCACTACGTACTTCTCTTGGGATCCTTCAAAAGCCATGGTAAGCTTGGCAGCAGCATTTTTTCTGTTTCCTGAAATTGTTCGAAACTATGATGCATAATTCTTCATTTTTTATTTTAAGTATTAAATATTGGCACTAAATGCAGATTATGCATGTTTATAATGACAATGAATGCAATCATGCTTGAAGAAAAGAAATTCTGTGACGGTGTAGGAGATGTTTGAATATTTTCTTTTGGCTCAAGATTTTGGTTTTGCCACTGTATAGTCAAAAAATGTTTAATCTTATAGATTTGAGAAGTGAGATGCTATGGCATAAAGGAAAAAGTTCCTTTGAAATTAGGCAAAATGAGATTCCCAGATAATGCTCATAGTACAAGCACCATTACCATGCCAGGTTGAGTAAATGAAAACCATTATTTAGTTGCCTTTGGAAATAGACTCCAAGGCATTTAGAATCTAGGATGTCATGGAACATAAATTTAACGATAAGAGTGAGGACAATTAAAAATCAAACTAGATGGTTACTTGCAGTCACCTGTTGTAATAATCTGACGTTTCATTGAAAAAAAAGGGAAAGATTATCATTTGCAATGAGGACTTGTTAATGGCTACGATATCTAGAAAATGTGTCACTTAGAAAATTAAGTGGAAATCTTTTTGCTTTGTCTACATGTATTAGAAAAAATGTCTTGGGAGCCAAAATTAAGAATGATAATGCTTTTTATTTAAATTCTGATATTATTCTCTATTATTGCAACTTTTAATCTACCTTAATCTCTGTCAATTTATTATGCATAATTTCTAATTTTAGAAATTTCTTCCTTTTATTGCAGGCTGCAGGGAACTCATTCCAAAAGAAGGTAGCTTTACTTTTCGGCGTAGGACATCAGGCTGCCGAGGTAAATGTTTATCTATTTATTGTGAAAATGCCTCATTACCTTGTCGTTTATATGATGTTTACTACATATGTGTTCTCTATATTGAATCCTTTCACTACACTATACCTCTCCATTTACTATGCTGCTGCTTCCTTGTTCCACTGAATATGATAGCTTATTTTGTTCTCTTTTATACGAACTGGTTAAATATGAAACTGAGTCAATCGTCACTTAAAAAAATTTTGGTTGTTATCATTATAAATTGTTTTGGCAGCTCTTCTCTTCTATCTTCCTTTCTCCATTTGACTCCAATTTCACTTGGACACTAATAGAGTTGTAGCTCTCTCCAACTAAGATGCCGAGATGTAGGAAATAGAAATATCCTCCTTTACCCATTGTGTTCCATATTCTGTTTTTCGTATCCTCCTCTTCCTATGGATTGTTCAGCCAGAACTATTTTCACAAGCGGCTCCTGCATTAATAAGGATCATTATCTGGTGACTTCTGATTTAACACAGGATTGGTCATTAAAGTTTAATCAGGACCTTCGTTTATATTATATTATTTCAAATGAAAGTTGTATTAAGTTTAATACCTCACGATGGGATGAATGAGGCTGAAGACAGCATGAATGTTCCCACTCGTGCACCTTGGGGCATTAGTTCTATGATATTCTGTGACATTGCTATGACAGGAAAAGTCTAATGGGAATCAAGGAGGACCAACTCAAAGGGCTTCTGCTTTAGCTGCGTTATCATCTGCATTTAGACCATCTTCTGGGAAGTCATCTTCAGTAAGTAAATTGTTTGGGCAACTGGGTCAGAGAGACCCAGGCTCTTATATCTTTGTGATACATATCATCGTTTAGTCTCCCTCCATCATTGGTTTCCTTCTCTTATTCTTCCTACTTTTTTCTGCTCTCTATGGGTCCTTTTATTTTCTGATGGACTAAAGAACTGCAAGTGTTTTGTCTCCTTTTATTTTTGTGGGGGATCTCTTTGGTGAATTGTATAATTTTCTTCTTCTCCTCCTCACATCTGCAGTAAACTGTAATGCGTTTTTCAAAAAACTGTTATTCCTGAGATCCCTACAATAAGAACTCTGGAGTATAATATTATTTTCTACTCGATTTTGCCATTTATTGTATTTTTTAGGGGTTTCATCACTGAATTGTTTACTTTTCTTCAATTCCTCTTGCATTTGTAGTAAACTCGAGCATTGCATAATATTATTTTTTTTAACTCAATTTTCCATGTTTTTATTTTTAACCCATTATACTAATAGGTCCCTAGTGTGGGCATCATTTTTAGAGAGTTGTTTTTTCCTAATTGAACTGTTGTATTATCACTTGGAAGTTCACATAATTTAGATATCCTTTTTTTTCTTTTTCTTTTTTGTCTTCTTGTATTTTAAGTCAACAGTGTGTTTCTTGTGATTGCATGCACACATGCATATATTCACATAGATGTTTTATGGTTGTCATTTGTTCAGTACATGATTTCAATACTAAGTTTGAGCTCTTGCTCATTTGCATTGGTGTTATTTATTATAATTTCTTCTGGTTTTCTCATTCTTCTTTTGCATCTTTATTTTCACCCACTGCATACTGTTGTTATCAAGACTTTTTATACCTGGACAATGGAATTTGGGTCTGTTATTGGTATCTTTTACTATTTCAGCATTTTGGCTAATGAACTCAATGTGCAATAGGGCCAGGATAGGTCCAATGGGTCAGGAGGACCAACACAGAGAGCTTCAGCTTTAGCTGCCTTGAACAATGCATTTAGTTCATCCTCTGGATCCAAAACTCCTACAAGGCCATCTGGACCAAGTCAGGGATCACAGAGAGCAGCGGCTGTAGCTGCTCTGTCACAAGTTCTTACTGCTGAAAAGAAGAAAACTCCTGGATCCTCTCCATCTCGCAGCCCCCCTCCTGAATCCAGTAAGAAAGAAAAAGTTGCTTTAGATGATATTGATGCAATTTGTAGAGCCCTAGTTAATCTGGAACGTGGTGTTTGTTTGTTTCTTTCTTTCCTTTTTTTTTTTTTTTTAAATCAACTTCTAGAATGTGTTTCTTGAATTTGGCACATGTGTCTGTCCAAGAGTGTTTCCTTTTTTGTTCTTAGGTGTTTCCTCAATTACATGTTTCTGTTTAAGTCTGCAATTAAAAAATTAACTAACTTGCAGCTGAAGGGAAGAGTGAACATTCAAATTCTGAAGTGGAGGGTTCTGAAGATGCAGCAGAAAGTAAGGAGACAGAGGAAGTTGCTTCTGTATCTGAAAGTGCTGGAGAAGATTCAGAGTCAAAACAAGACACTGATCAGGATGAGAATAATAATGGAATCACTGATAGTACATTCAGTTACGATCAACTGAAGGCTCATTCTGAAAATCCTGTAACTGGGATTGATTTTAAGCGGAGGGAGGTGTGTGATTCTTTAAATTTTTGTTGACGACTCCTCAATTTGTTTATTTTACGGAATATTCAAGTATTTCCCTCTTCTGATTTCCAGGCCTATCTGTCGGTGGAGGATTTTCAGAATATATTTGGAATGTCGAAAGAAGAATTCTATAAATTGCCAAAATGGAAGCAGGATATGCAGAAGAAGAAAGTTGATTTATTTTAGATGATCACATCCATCGAAGGAATGATTTCTGACTTACACTGCCTCATTCTTTACGGTGGTCTTCACTGCTCTGTCGAAAATTTGTGGTTTCAGTCGCAACACCTTGCATGGTTTGCTTTATTTAGCATTTCAGTATTTTTCGTTTTCATTTTTCCCTTTTGATGAATCTAGCTGTGATTAGCATCCATATTTGTTATGATATGCCCTGGAGAGTGAGTTTTGATCTTCATTTTTTTTTTTTAAATTTTTGGAAAAAAAAAAAAAAAACTCCTGCTGCCTCTTTGTAATGATAACAGATTGTAGTTTTTATAGGCAGTAGGGAGGTCAAATTCGTTCATTTGGTCAGGTATTGTATCAGTTTGTGATAATTTTTTTTATCCTTTTAATCTTACGTATTTGCTAAGAGGAAAAGGGGTATATGGCAATGCTTTTGTACTAGACTTGCGAAATTCAGGAATGAAAATTTGTTGTTTGGAATAATATCTTGTATTCTCATAATTGTAAGTATTACTCTTTGGACTTTTTCTTACGAGGGGATAGTTTTAGATGGAGCGTTTTTACCACAGAGCCACTGCATATTTTATGTATTCTTCTGTTATATGGAAGGTAGATTTCAATATGCAGACAAAAGCAGTGGGAACGGTGCATAGTGGAATCAGATTGTAAGTTGGTGATTGATAGTATTCATGGTAATATGCATTAGATGTCATTAAGGGAATTCTCAAGTCCCATCCTTGTTTTCATTGTATTAATATTTCTAGGACTATCAATGTTTTAGCACATCTTTTAGCTAGAGCATCTTTGGCAGATGATATTTTCTGTAATCAATATGCTCAGCTTCAATTAATTAGTTGTAATATTTTCAAATGAAATATATAAAGATATAATTATTGGGAAAAAAAAAAAAAGGTAGATTTCAATTTGTATTTAAGGAAAAACTGTGTATTGCATTTTAAAATCTATTCTTTAAAAAAAAAAAAAAGGGTCTATTTCATTTCGTGTTCCTTTGAAATGGGATTTGATAATGAATCAAAATGGGTTAATTTTTCATACGCAACAATCAATAGTAATTTATTAAAGACTCATTATTTACTCTGTTTAGTCACTATATATTATGCTATAAAATTTGTACTATTATGTCACCATGAAGTGTACTAATATTAAAATTTCTACTTGTGACTATAATGTTGAATATCAAAGTGTGTAATAAGTCAAACACAAACAATAAGCCGGCAATTCTCTATTACAGGCCAAAAAAAAAAAAAGCCTCCAAAAGTAGAATATCACTTTCTAAAAAATACATAATGAAACGGATAGCAACATAATTTAAAAATAGCAGAACAAGAAACTAAAAAATTAAAATTTTCAAAAATACCCCTTAAAAACAAACATTCCAATTAGAAGTGGTTATTAACGTAGCCAACAATACCGTTTTACAGTGTTCTCGCAAATTTACAGATTTAATTGTTGAAAAGAATTTGATGTTTAATGATATAAAATAAATGAAAAATAAAAGAAAAAGAAAGTGGATAGACAAGAAAATGTCGGAGAAAGAAAGAGGAGAGGAGCAATTGAAGATATGATTGAAAGTTTGGTTTTCTACTTGTGTTTTTTTCATCAAAGAATTAAGAGATATTGGAGGTTGCTTATCTGGTTTTAATGCAGAGGAGAGATGTTTAAACGCTCTCTATATAGCTACAATTTATATGTGCCTTTTTTTTTTAACATAATTTATATGTGCTTACATAACTATAATTTCGTTTTGTTTGGGGTACGTGTGTCTATAAACATATACACAGCAAAATACAAACCAAACGAAGAAAACAGAAAAATCAAAGAAAGAAGAAAACGAAATTTCACGCGTTTACTCTGATTTTTATTTATTGTTGAAGAAAAAAATGAATACCAGAACTAGTTTTTAACAGTTATAGAATTAAACAATATGGCAAATTTCAAACACTAATTGGTTCTTTAGAGAATAATTTCTATTATCATTTCCTGATAGAAATAGAAAGAAACGCATAAGGTTCCTATACAATCTTCTATCCAGAGACGGCTAAAAACCCACTAAACCAGTCAGCCGCTAATCCTGAAGTTGTTGCTAGTGGAAAAAAAAGGACAAAAAGTGTAAATTATATGTAAATCACACTTCGTCCGATGCTTCCAAATACACTTGGAACATAAAAGAAAAATGGTCAATTTGCTAAATATGCCTGCGCCATTACCTACAATCTTGATGTTGATGTCATCTGTATCAAGAACTGTATCTTTCCATAATGGGAGTGGGAGAGCGGGAAAGAGTAAAAATAAACAGCCGTAGAGAGGAGGTTCATAGAATTCAGCTTCTCCCTAAAACAAAGGACGTGTTTTTGGTTTCTCTTCCTCCTGCAATCTATCGAGGAGAAGAAGCGAAAGCAAAAAGGTAAACCCACAAGTGTGCATGCCATCTAACTATACCAATCAAGAAACAGGACTGAAAAGGTAAGTACAAACAAGAAGAGCAAGAGAAAGGTCCTGCTGCTGCTATTTCTCTGTATAGCTTGAGAAAGTTCTTTGTTACCAAGCTCAACATTCTTTGTAGCTTCAACTGCCTGGGAAAATGGAAGAAAATAGCCAAAATGAATTATATATTATAACCTAAGTAAACCAAGGACACATCAATTATTTACCAATTAGATGCATGCTATTTACTTCGCAATGTTGCATCTATTATGAGATGCGACTAGAGGTTATAGTATTTAGGAACTCAACATTTACGAGAATCAGATATAGAAACCTGATTCAAGAAACATGTTTATATTGACCAGAAAAAATCTGGTTGTCGAGAAATGAGAAAGAAATCAAAAAAGCAAACTACAAGAGTATAATCATCTCTGGACAGCAGTAGAATTCCAAAATGTAATAATGCAAGTTTAATCAGTTACTAGAAAGAGTGACTACTAACTAGTGGGCCTTATCATTTCTTGTAATCAAACAATGCAAGTTTAATAGTATGTAAATGTGTATGACAGAAGGTAATTCAACATATCTCTAGTTTATTGTTCTTTTGACATTATGTTTTCACACTTCACTGTATTTTTCTCTATTCTACAAAACATGTTTAAACTAGTAAGAACTTCCATTTTCAAAAATTTCAGCAGAAAACTGCTGTTTCCAATCGCCTGAACACCAAAAGAGGGAAAAAAAAAAACAGAGATGGAATGTCTTACTGTCCTTGCTCTATATGTGATGATACCACATCAGCTAGATGTTGTACAATCTTTTGGCCATATAAGGTGAGGTCCGCATACCCTAACAGGTTAACCTTTAGTGGTTTTGCCAGAGCAGGTAAATACAAGCGCCCAACTTGACTCCAATATCTCTCCAAGCACTCTTAAGTGGGAGACAGGAAGCAAACTGAACAATGTTGTAGAAGGCTCCCTCTGGCAGTTTGGGGTTCATGATAGGTTAGAGTTGTATAAAACTCGGTTCACATTATTTTTCTTAACCCAAGCACCTGGGATGCAACAAGGTGAAATGGTATCTAAAGCACAATTGACATTGAAGTCTTTTTGTTTTCACTTTTGCATCTAACGTTCACACGGAAAATAGCATTATGCTCACAAGCAATAGCTTAGCGAGTCAGGAAGTTCCATACAGGAAAAAAAAAATTTATGATATCCGGTTAATAGCATTGTAAAAATGATTGCAAACTATGCGTGGCATCTTATAACCGAAACAGAAGAATATGTAACCTGTTCATAGAGATGCTCTATCTGTTGTGCTTGTTGTAGGACATGAGTGGACATCAGATGATTCAGTGCAGACATTTCAACCATCTTAGTTTCAGTTTGTTGAGCTGTTTCAAGAAGACTAGACAACTCCACCTGTATAACAAATGCAGTAGTGTGCTTTAATTTATAAGGTCCTCAAAGGTTAAATTTGAACTATGGAAAGAAGGATGATACAGCAGGTTGTACAAATTTCAGCGAACAACAAACAAGTATACACCTGAAGTGCACGAGTTTCATCATCCAATAATTGCTGCTGAACTCTAATAGGATCTGTTTGAATTTCACCAGGATCCTTAGGTTCTAAAGTATTCATTTTCGATGAATCTGTTGAACCTGGATTTGCAACCCAATTAGGTTTTCTTCTCGGTATCCTTTTATTAATAGCATCTTGGAAGCGTATGGCTCTTAGTTGATCAAACTGTGCTGATACTGAATGAAGCTTCTCACTTAGAATCAAAACCTACACATACAAATGTAGTGGAATGGGAAATCAAAACCTGCACTGAATCAAGACGAGGGTTTGCATCCGACAACTTCCACAGGAGTACATGATATCCATTAAATTACTGAGCAAACAAACAACCATTATGAGCAAGGTAATAACCACAGTTGAACCTAGGCATTGTTATTATATACCCGCTCTGTTCACTTCATATAGGCAAAATTTATAATTTTGGTGTTCACCTTATACAAGCAAAATATCCATAAACGGTAAATGGGAGAGTTAGTGTAAATGTAAAAGGTCAATTACATACTTGCAACGGGAGACAAAAGTACAATTTGCATTGTAATGGAAAAGTGAACAGTAAATTAGAAAATTTAAAGAAGAGAAAGCATCATTTTATTATTTTTTAATAATAATTGTGAAAAAGAAGTTGTGCCTATCTAAAGTGAACGGAGGGAGTATTTGCATATGCCAATTACATTTGTTTGCAAAGTCCTCTTTTTGAGAGTAAACATCCATGTTGTCTAGTTTATCCAAGCATGAAAACCCTTGAGGTAGCACCATGACTACATACAACGAATGGACATAAAAGATCACATGTTATTGAAAGCAAAATATATGTATATCCAAACATTATGACAATGCTACTTCCAAGCAATGATCCCTTTTCATAAATTAAAATGCCATTTACCACAAGAATGCAAAGGTATATAAATTGGTTATTGTTTAATATATTTGAAATATGGAAGCAAGAATCACATCCATTGAAATTTAACCATCTTCTATCATACTTAGTCATCCTCATAAATGGAAGAAAAACAAAGTGAGTTGTTAAGGCAAGATAATTATCAACTCTAAGCTCCTTTAACCGATATATTATAAATAACCAAGAAGCTTAACTAATATAAGAAGAACTTGACCGTACCACTCCATGCTTGTGTGCTATGGTATCATTATTGGAACTATCTCTAATGCCAAGCCAGCCCTTGGAGCTTGCTTCTTCATTGTTTATGTTATTCTTAAGAAAATCAATTTGTTCTTTACATGTTTTGATAAAAGCCATAACCTGCAAAACATTAAGATATCAGAAAATGCATAGGAAGACAATGCTACTTACAAAAGAGGACAAATGCTAAGTCAAAACCGTAAACTCAGTTCTTATGGACAAAAAGGAGAATTAAAAAAGAGAGCAATTTTCCAGAAAAATGAGGTGTGATAAATCACATTTAAAAGAAAGTACATATACAAATGCATTATATAGATTTTTAAAGGAATGTAGGATGACAACCCCAAGATTCCGCACGGCTCGTTTTACATATCTGTAAATAAAAAGATTACAATAAGCCGATTCCCTTTTTCTACAGTGGTCAACTTTAGTTCATTAGAATTGAATCAGATCAACAGATGTAAAACACCAATGCCAGCTAAGCTTGATACAATTGCAGGCTAATGAATTAACTGCAAAGTATAGAAGCAAAAAATATAATGTAACTAAAAATATTATCCTTCCATTATCAAACTCTGTTGAACATCAAAGATCGCTTGTTTTCTTGTACTATGATCTAAAAATGCAAAGGGCCCCAATTAGAAACACTTCAGATCTTATACTTACCTCCTGTTCAATACTATCCCTCTCCTGTTCAGTGGTTCGGTGGGGATCCACATAATCCTTCCGATGCTTTACTATAAACTGTTCCAAGGTGCTGATGCTTTCGAGCTAATAAACCAGATGAAAGGAAAGGATATGCTTGTGACTTATGATACAGAACTTCTTCCAAAAATAACAAAAAGCTAAATGCAAAGATTCCACCATTAACCAGAATGGTGCAAGAACAAACATACCGTAGTAAGTGCAGCCTTGGTGAAAGGTAAGTGCTGCTGAGGCTTATGAATAATGAAAGATGCCAAAATGGCTGCCAATTTGGACTGTTTAAGGCCATAATATCACATAGAGAAACAAAAATAAGAAAAAACAGTAAGAAATCAATTAAGGACTAACAAACATCTGTTTTCAACAAATATTACAAAAAAATAATTCTATCTGAAAATTCATCAAGCTCCTAGATCCCAAACATTTAAAATTCAAACAATACAATGAATGGAGAGATTCAATAATCACTTGATTCAAACATTCAGATTTCCTATGTTAAAAATGAGCACAAGAATCTGCATATTTAAACACAACAAAGCTTGGACACCTGAAAATCTAAAAATTGGATACCAGAATGAATTCATTCATAAACAAAGAGATTACCTCATTGTATCCCAATGAAACAGCAGTGTGCCTTACTGCATCTTTGAAATCTTCAGTTCTATCCCTAACTCTTGCCATTTTTTCAACATCCACAGCAGAATAGGAATCAAAATCTGGAAGTCATTCTGAGGAGGAAAAAAAAACCCTTCAGGAAAACAATAATTCAAGCAGCCCTCACTGACAATAAAGATAAAATTACAGCAGAAGTGAAACGGAAAAATTACCCAAATAATCAAGAACGAAATGAAGAACAGAAAATTACCCAAACAATCGACAGCAGCTGCCTCCATTTGAAATGGAAACTTCGTCCCCTGACCTCCCCTTCTATTCACCAACGCCTGCAGAATTGAAATGAGGAAATAGAAACTTCGAACGAAATGAACGAGATTGAAGAACTGAATGGTGCGTGAATGAATAAGAAGAAATTTGACCTCTCCTTTCAACAGTACCTAGTTTATTCAAGTTCAATTCACAAGACAAATCAGTTGGAGGAATCAAATTGTATTCAAGTTTCAAGCCATACATTCTTGAATTAAAAACACACAAACTCGAATCTTGAAATTCACAGAAACTTTAGCAGAATGCACTATTCAATTTCTGAAAATGAAAAAAAGGGGAAAAGGATCTGTATGACACCTTATAATTAAAGAATTCAAAAGCAAAATTGGATTAGAAGATTCTACAGACAATCAAAATTAATAACTAATGACTTTAAAACAGAAGTAAAAAGAAAACAACAGGGGTTGATAATACGAGGGATAAAATGGATTAAGCAACAATATCGGCAAGCAAAAGCTTTCAGAAAAAGGAATGAAGAAGAAGAAGACGACAACGGCAGATAAGTTACAGAACGAAAATAAAATTGAATAATTATGAACAATTTGCAGAAAAAAAATAACAAGCTTACCAATTACCAATTAAAGAAAAGAATAAGAATGGAAGCCCGAAGCCCTAGCAGTGGCAGAATCAGGGTCTCGAAACCAAATTGAACTGCGATTCGAAGCCCAGACAGTTGCGAATCGTCGTAAATCAGACCAGAATCGCAGGCCGGTGCAAGTGACAGCTAAGACGGAGAGGGGGCAGAGGGAAGTGCTGGTGGTGGGTCGATCTATTTGGAGAGCAGAGGGAAAGTGAAGAATCGAGGAAGGGTACTACGTTTAGGGTGATAAATGGTGACTAAGCGGCGGCGGGTAAGGGTGGATTAGAGGAGAGAATAATGGTGGTGTGTGATGGTGAGCTGAAGCATCAATCAATCAATCATCAATAAATCTATGATGGAGAAGAGGATCAACGCATTGTCATTCTCTGTCACGACTGTCTGCTGTTCGTTCTTGAAGGAAGAAGAAATACTCAGAACGATGGCGTATTTAGCATCGATCAAATCGGGTTATTCGGGTCGGTCTAAGTCGGACCGAAGACGTTTCTCCAACCATCAACCCAATCTTGAACCTGATCGAACAAACCCTTCCTTGGACCTTGGTTAACATTCGCATATTTTTGCACACCCCTAAATAAAATCGTTTTTTTTATTCAATAAATATAAATCAAACCAATTCACCAAAAATTAGAATTAGAAGTAAGAAACTAAAGTTGAACAAGAAAAAAAATTTTCATTTGGCCTAATAATAAATTCCCATGAATTTTAGCCGAAATAAAATCTCAAACTTTGCTATGTATAAATTGATACTTCAACTTTCGTTTCCTTCAACAAATTAATATCTGGCCTTTCCTCAAGTCGGTGCATGAGCCATAAAATGCACACCTGATTTAAGGTTCATAATGTAATTTTCATGACTTATTTGTATCTTTTCCAAAAAAATAAAAGATCAAAGTGAAATTTTATTTTATCTTTTTCCTTCGTCCAGATCGCCAATCTCCATACTTTCAAAACTGTTCCCGCAGTTTAGGTGGCCGGTAGGAGGCACCCAAAACACAATTCACTTCCATTTGATGAGCTCTTTGTCTTGGCATGTAGGGGAGAGCAGAACTCGATTAATGCCGAAACCGAACCGAAAATTAAAAAAAAAAAAAGATTGGTTTTGGTTACTGAAATTGTCACTATCATCCATACGACATCGTTTTTACGAGTATAGGACAAATATAGACATATTCTTGGTTCAGTTTGGTATTCGGTTAACCGAATTGTTAGCCTAAAAAATGATGGCCACCTGATCAATTCAAACTGTCTTTGACACAGTGGACATACATCTACAATCAAATTAAAAATGGAAAATCGAGCATGCCAAAAAAAAATAAATAAAATTGAGGGTTATGTTGGCTTTAAATTTAATTTGGATTTTTGAGTTTTATTTTTTATTATTTTTTTTAACAGAACACAATTGAAATAGTATAAGAGGTCAAGGAGCTAAATTTCAATTCAACACTAATTTTTTAAAAAATAATAGATAGGAAAAAAAAAGTAAGTATAATCTATTATATATTATATATCTATCTATTATATATAAATAGCAAAACCAAAAAAAATAAAAAGGGTAATAACTTGAAATTTTTAGTTTAACATTAATTAAGAGTTAGCTTCATTAAATATTTTGATTTTGTCAAAATCTTACGTTCCATATTTGTGAATGGA